>ML411131.1:901-16071 GCA_005239525.1 Nicotiana knightiana | reverse complement strand
GCACACAGGGGTGCAGAGAGTAATGTGAGTAAGCCAACTCAGTAGTAATGAAAATAAATCAAGTCTAAGCAGTAAGAAACACATAAGAACAGACCATCAGTTCACAACAAGCACAACCTTTCTTTCCAATAGTATGTAGATATGTATGTGTGTGTATATATATATATATATGAAATCAACATGCTTTAAAAACCAACTTCAGAAAAATCCTTTGAAAAATGTGTTTTCCAACAATTTCAGAAATAAATACCTGAATAATTTAGTGTGAAGTGAAATAAATCATATATAGCCCCTCGGGCAAAAACATGAATCATAAATCGCCCTCGGGCAGAACATCACTCATCATACTTCACAGTCACTCAGTATCAGCCCCTCAGGCAACCTCACTGTCACTTATGCCTCCCAATCACTCGTCACTCGGCACTCGCACTCAGTAGGTACCCGTGCTCACTAGGGGTGTGTACAGACTCTGGAGGGGCTCCTTCAGCCCAAGATCAAAGATCAAGCCACCTCTTGGCATATCATATCCTCACAATCAGGCCCTCGGCCTCACTCAGTCAGCAACTCTCGAAAGCCCCTCGGGCGTATCAGAAAAATGGGGTACTCGACCCAAAACATCATTTTATATCTCAAAATAGTGTAAATAAGGCTGAGTTTCGAAATCAGTTAAACATAACATGACTGAGTGTAAACCATAAGTCAACACAGTGAGGCAAATAGCAGTAAAAAGCCCCCAAAGGGTCTAAACAATTCGGCACGAGGCCCCAGACATGGCTTATAGCCCAAATATAGCAATAGTTTTAGAACACAATTTAACATATGGTTTAGAGTAAAATATGCAGCTCAATAGTTGCCATGGAGAGGACCAAGTCCAAATCCAGAAATCAGTGCACGCCACACACTCGTCATCCGGCATGTGCTCCACTCTAAAAATAGTGAGAAATACGAAGTCCGGGGTTTCATACCCTCAGGATAGGATTTAAAGCCATTACTTACCTCCACCGGGCCAAAATACTAATCCGCGATACTCTTGCCCCTCGAATCGGCTCCCGATTGCTCCGAATCTAATCAAAACCAGATTAACATCATCAATATACACTAAATGAACAAGGCTCAATCGAAAACTATCATTTTTTAGGAACAATTCCCGAAATTGGCCAAACTCGAGCCTCGGGCCCACGTCTCGAAATTCGATAAAAATTACGTCACAAGAATCCTTATCCTTTCCCGAGTCTACACATATAAAATGTATCAAAATCCGACCACATACAACCCCTAAATTCCTTAATTACAAGTCTAAATTTCCCAAGCCCTAAACCCCCAATTTATGCTATTTAATCCACTAATTTTAAGCCTGATCCATCACATAATAACATAGAATCGAGTGTATAGTCCGAGAAACTTACCTCCACTGAAGACCCTCGAAATCCCCTTCAAATTTCTCCCAAATTTGCTCAACCCGCATGCAAAATTAAGAAAAATGCCAAAATTTCGCGAAGGCACATTTTTATACCTCCTGCCCAGTTAATCCGCAGCTGCGGCCCATGCTTCGCACTTGCGAACCCGCACCTGCGGTCCCAGGTGCGCACCTGCGCAATTCCACTAAAAGTCCAATTCTCGCACCTGCGGTGATACCCGCACCTGCGGCTTCGCAGATGCGACCCATGCCTCGCACCTGCGACTTCCTCCAGCCTGATCTCTTTTTGCACCTGTGCAAGGACCTTCACACCTGCATCCATCGCACCTGCGGCTCCCCATCCACAGGTGCGGTCGCACCAGCAACAATTTTGCTGCAAATTCCTAAGTCCAAACCCCCGTTAACCATCCGAAATCAGTCCGAGCCCCTTGGTACCCCAACCAAGCATACCAACACATCCCATAACCTCATTCAAACTTAGTCGAACCTTTGAAACACCAAAGTCAATGCAAAAACACCAAAATCACATCAAATTCAAGCCTATGAACTTTGAAACTTCTAAATTTCACCAAGGATGCCGAAACCATCCAAAACACATCCGATTGACCTGAAAATTCGCGCACATATCCAAAATAACATTACAAACCTACTCAAACTTCTGGAATTCCATTCTGACCCCGATAGCCTATTTTCCTCTGTTTCGCCAAATCAAGCCTAATTCTACACCGGACATCAAAACTTCATTCCGAACACATGCCTAAGTCCAAAATCACCTAACGAATCTATCTGAGCCATAAAATCTATATGCCGAGGTTGTTTACCAATAAGTCAACTCCCAGTTGATTCCAATTATTAAGCCAATTAAAAGACTGAGTGTCTCTGTTCTCACGACTACTCCGACCCGAACCAACTGACCCAACTTAACATAAATAGGCTAAGAAACATATGATAAAGCAGAAACGTGAAACGAGGCTAATCTCACGGAACGACCGGCCGGGTCGTTATACATTTTTTATTATGGTGTGAAGTCATGTGTATTTTATTGTAATTATTTCTAAAGAATACTCCCTCATTTTCAGTTTATACAACATATTTTACTTTTAAATTCGTATAAATTAAATGAGACACTTTTAAATTAGAAACAATTAACTCTACACTTTTATTTTATCACATAAATATTATCTCATAAAATTTAAAATTTTTATAGCCACACAAATATTATAACATGTTTAAGATTATAAATTTTAAATTTTTTTATTTTTTTTCTTAAAGTCCTTCAAAATAAAATATCATCACAAAATTCGCAATCATTGGAGTTTGGAAAATCTCTCTCTTTCCATGCTTGAGAGACCAGGAAACAAAACAAAGAAAATGATAGCTATAATGAAATTTTTGGTGCCTGGATTTTATTAATTTAGGGGCTCATGAAATAAAAATAATAACTCAGATCCAAAAAGGGCATTCTTGATTGTAGCTAGTGATTGTCCGGATCAGTTAGGACTGGGCATATATTGGGTATAACCGATATTCCGAAATGAAAAAAGCTTATTGGGGTATCGATATCAAGTTATTGGGTTAACAGCTCGATAACGGTTTTGTATTTTTTCACTATTCGATTATCGGTACGGGCCACGGTTTGCCCAATTTCTTAACTGGTTAACGAATAACCCAATAAGATTTAATAAAACTAGAATTTTACCCTTAAGTATATAAATACATCTTGGGCTTCATTCTCTCTTTTCTCCCAATTTTCCCAGCGGCATTTAAGATTGAAGTTTCACAATTCACTCTTCAGACTATGATTCAATTCTTGAACAATTCTTCAAAATTCAAAGTACAATCACATTCTTAGAATCTTAGCGTAAGTTTGTATTCCAAAATTACTTCTTTGTTAAGAACAAATTTTGTTCCTTTCTTTTGAGTTTTACAGTAGAGTTCGATAATACAAATATAGGATTTTTGATTGTTTTCGATTCTTTATTTTGTGCTCATGTTTTAGTACTATGTTTGTACTTGTTAATTTTAAGGTAAAATTAATTTGTATTGTTATTAATATATTTGGACAACTGTTGTTGAAGAATTAACATTATTTCAGTTGTCTCTGGACAACTGTCGAATTACTAGTACTCTTGTTGCTCTTGCTATAATTGGACCTTGGAAAATGACATTGATCTCATGATTATGGTTTGGTAGGAAACCAAAAAATTATAATTTATGTTCCTGTTAACTAATATTTCTAGTGAATTAGAGATGGAATGCTTATGAAGTTGTAGTATCAAATTTTGAGATTGCACTGGTCATGAATTTTTCAAAATGAAACATGCTTCAAATATTAGTTGTGGCTAGAACACATAATTGGGTAGTATATTATATGTTAATTCTTCTCTTTTTTGCTTAACTCGAGTGAACTGTCTTCTCTTTTTTTCTTAACTCTAGATTGAGTTATCTTATCGGGTAAACCGATAACCAAATCGATAATGATCGATAACCGATAAATAATATCTTATCAGTTTGGTTATCGGTTTATCATATTTGTAAATCGATAACCGATATGCTAAATCGATAATATTCATAACTGAACTGAACCGACCGATGCCCACCCCTAGGATCAATATAAGATCACTAAAAGTGAAGTAATCCTTTAGATGCTCTCTTCGCCCATGCCGTATACCCCAGATTGATAAAAAGTATCTCAATTTACTGGCATCACCATTCATTCACTCAAAAATTCCTCAAAGAAAGAAAACTCAAGTCGGTTTGCGCAACAATTAAAATTTGGTGTCAAATAATGTAACGACCCGACTGGTCGTTTTGAGCAGTTGCACTTCGCTCGATATATTGAGGACACGAGTATCTTCACATGATGTATTATGACTTGTGTGAATCATTGATTTTTCTTTTCAAGTTATTCGGAATCGATTTTGAAGAATGAACTTCAAGATTGAAGCTTTAAGTTGGAAGAGTTGACCAAGTTTTACTTTTTAGCGTTTGACCTCGTATTGGAGTTTTGATGGTTCCGTTAGGTCCGGGTGGTGATTTTGGACTCGGGCACATGCCCGAATTTGCATTTGGATATTTCTAGAAGGATTCAACACTAAATGGCGACAGTTGGAAACTTGAAGGTTTGGAAAGTTCATAAGTTTGACCGGAAGTTGACTTTGAGGATATTTCATTCAGATTGTAGTTTCGGAATTGGAATAGCTTTGATATGTTGATTTTGGACTTATGTGCAAAATTGGAGTTCATTCCGGGTTGATTTGATATGATACGACGCGAGTTGTAGAAATCGAAAGTTCATAAGTTCATTAAGTTCGATTTGAGGTGTGATTCATAATTTTAATGTTATTTGATGTGATTTGAGGCCTCTATTAGGTCTGTTTTGTCTTACGAGACTTGTTGGTATCTTTGGACGAGGTCCTGAGCGGCTTGAGTGAGTTTCAGATAGGTTTAGGTTGTGTTGCGCTTCATTTTGATGCTTCGACGTCGTTTCCTCAAGAATAAATGGTTCCACATTAAGAAAATAAATTCCAAATTCAGTTTTTATTGATGAATTGTATCCATATCATAATTTCGGATCCATCTAAAAATGAATCGTCGAATTTGGACATCGTATGAGAGAGCTATGCTCATTTCCGTGTCGGGAAAACTGTTGATTTCTGGTGTAGTCGCAATTGCGAACATTTTTATATCGCAATTGCGATGCCTAGTTCGCAATTGCGAACATTTTATCGCTATTGCGACATTTTCCAGCCTTGTTCTTGTTTGCGATTGAGAAGGCTTCTTCGCTTTTGCAAGGGTGCACAATTGCGAACCCTGGATCGGAAATGCGACATCTGCAACTTGTTTTTAGCTGTGTAGTTCGGGTTTTTGATTCATTTTGTTGTATTTTGAACCCTAGCTTCGATGGGAGGCGATTTTGTGAAGGGATTTTCATACCAAATCATTGAGTAAGTACCTCTAATCAATTCTCAACTATATTTCATGATTTTACATAAGATTTAACATAAAATTCATGAGAATCTAGGGAAATATTTGGGGATTTTGTCAAAACTTTGAAAAATGAAAATCTGGGGTTTGAGAGTCTAATAGAACTTAGATTTTGAAACAAAATACATATTTGGACTCGTGAGGTTATGGGTAATCAAGACCTATCCTTGGACCCGGGTTTTGACTGAGCGGGCCCGGGAGTTGACTTTTGTGGACTTTTTAGAGATTGTATAAAAATCACTATTTTATTAATTGAAATTATTTTCTCTTGCATCATGTGGTGTATTTAAGTCGTGTTTGGCTAGAATGAACCGAGCGGAGGTGGATTTGTAAAGAAAAAAAAGCTAAACTAAGTATTGACTTAGCCGAATTGAGGTAAGTGTCTTGCCTAACTTTGTTGAGGGAAGTTTTCCTACTATTTGACATTTTTTGCTACATGCGGGGGTGATACACATATGAGGTGACGAGTATATATGCATGTACAAGGTTTAACCATGCTCGGGGGGTAAATTATGTTATAAATGGTGTCTTGTAGAATCACGTGACATTTTTGCTTCATGCCTTACTTGATTCCTAGATACTAAGAAGATAATATTAAATGTTAGAAACTAAGACTTAGCTTATTATAACTTGATCAACAACAACAACAACAACATACCCAGTAAAATCCCACTAGTGGGATTTGGGGAGACTAGAGTGTATGCAGACCTTACCCCTACCCTGAAAAGGGTAGAGAGGCTGTTTCCCTGAGACTCTCGGCTCGACAAGAGAGAAAATACTATCAGAAAATAAACAAAAGAAAAATCATGTAACAACAAAATATTCCAGAAAGAAAATAACAACAACGAATAAGTGAAAGGACAATAACACAAAACTATGCAAAACAACAATGTGAACACAACATAGATGTAACGACCCGGTCTGTCGTTACGTAGAACTTGCATTTTTGTTGCTGTCATTGACTTGTTATAGATTGGTTATTCTATTATTGATGTGTTAGAGTTGATAGGCTTGAAATCAGAATGGTTATATGAGAATTCAGTAACTCAGTCTTTAAAAATAGCCTTAGATTGGAAAAGTCAACTGAGAGTTGACTTATTGGGAAAAGATCCCGGAATGCATATTTTATGGCTTGGATAGCTTCGTTAAGTGATTTGGGACTTAGGAGTGTGTTCGGAATATTTTTATGATGCCCGGTGTAGAATTAGGCTTGAATTGGCGAAAGCTAGTTTTTGGCGATTTCCGGACGGCAGTGGAAAATAGGATATCAGGGTCGGAATGGAATTCCGAAAGTTGGAACAAGTTCGTAATGTCATTTTGGATGTGTCTGCAAAATATCAGGTCAATCGGATTTGTATTGGATAGTTTCGGCATCGTTGGAGGATTTTAGAAATTCCCAAGTTCTTAGGCTTGAATCCGATGAAAATTTGGTGTTTTTGATGTTAGTTTTGGTGTTTTGAGAGTGCAAATAAGTTTGAATGATGTTATGGGATGTGTTGATAACTTTTGTTGGGGTCCCGAGGGGCTCGGAATTGATTTCGGTTGGTTAACGGGCATTTTTGGACTTTAAATTGCGGGTTTTCTGGTTTTTATGCAGCATGTTTTCCTTCACTGCGATCGCGTAGTGCAATTTGTGAGGGGCAGAATTTTACTCTCTGTGATCGCATAGGTGTGTTCGCGATCACAGAGGTTGATCAGGTTGAGCAATGCGATCGCATGGGGCATGTTGTGGTCGCGTAGGGATAGAGGGGTGTGCGTGGGGGCTTGTCAGTGTGCTTCGCGATCGCGTGTGATGGGCTGCGATTGCGTGGGTTTGAGTTGCTGTGAATCGTGATCGCGTGGCTTTTGTCGCGATCGCGGTGAAGAAATCACTGGGCATATTTAAATAAACCCTTCCGTGACTTAAACCTTTATTTTACACCATGGTTGTACGGAAAAGAGCTTTGGGGGACGAATTTTGAAGAGGAAAATCATAGAGGTAAGTGTTTTGATTATTAAAACTCGATCATGGATGATTATAGAACATAAAACAAGTGTAAATTCATGAGAAATTAGTAGAAAAATTTGATTTTTTGGGCTTGAGATTAAGATACCTTTAAGGGTCGATTTGAGTAGTCAAACGAACTCCGATTTTGGTGTTCTTTATATGTACGGACTCGTGAAATGACAAAGAACAGTTTGATATAAAAATTTCTGAATTTCGGGACGTGGCCCGGGGGTCGCGTTTGACCAATTTCGGGATTTTTGAGTATTTTTGATACATTTCGATTGGGATTAGTTCTTTAGGATATTATAATGATATACATCTGATGTTGGTAGATTTGGAGCACTCGGAGGCCTAATTTAGAGGCAAGGCCACTGCGGAGTAGTGTGTTAGCCGATTTTGAGGTAAGTAACGCTTCCAAACTTGGAACGGAGGGTTCGAACCCCAAACTATTTGATATTTGCTGTTAATTAAGGTGACGCCCTTGCCAAGTGATGGGAATGCGGGTGTTTACCGAATATTTGTAGCCTGGCTCATCCCATGGCACTGTTTACTGGTTTCTCCAGATTGATATTGTACTGTGAAGGTGGTAATTACCTTGAACGAAATAGAAATCATACTAAGTATAAATGTTAAGGCTTCACGCCGATGTGTTTAGCCCGGAATGGTCGATTATTACTATCTCTATCTGTGATTATTGCTTTCATGTACTCAGTCCTGCTATAGTATATGTTTCATGCCTCAGTCTCGTAAGTTGCTAGTTTATTCTATATTATCATTGGTTTGAACTAATTTTCATATGTTATAGCATCGTGATTTAGACTAGAAGGTACTGATTGAGTGAGGCTTGGAGCCAGGTTTTGAGACCGATATGAGGTCGGACTACACACCGCAGCGATCCTGAAATCATGCCTTCTTTGGATTGATATAGCGCTTGGGTTGAAAGGAGCCCCTCCGGAGTCTATACACCACCAGTGAGCACACATATATTACGGAGATGGATTTCTCCGTGGTTATTATGTTTCGGAGATGGATTTCTCCGTGGTTATTATGTTCTGGAGATGGATTTCTCCATGGTTATTATGTTCCGGAGATGGATTTCTCTGTGGGGGATGGATCAGCCTTTTTCCTCAGTACTTGGTGACTATGTCCTTGTGTTTGTGTAATATCCGGGATGGACTTCCCTGGTCCAGAAGGCCGTATTCTGGTACTGAGTGGACGGCCTTGAGAGAGTGATTACTGAGTATACATCATTCTTGGTTCTATATGCATTCATGCTAGTATGCAGAGTTACAGACATATCTGTATGCATCTTGTTAATTTCCTGATATATTACTGTCATGTCCAATTTATATACTATTGTTTGAATTGTCGGAGGTTTAGCCTGTCACTATCTCTCAGCCCGTAGTTTGGTTTCGTTACTACTGAGTTGGTGTACTCACGTTACCCCCTGCACCTTGTGTGCAGATACAGGTACAACGGAATTTAACTCGGGTCAGGGAGCATAGCAGTTTCATCAGAGTTGAAGAGGTAGCAGCTGGCGATCGTGATCTCATCTTCTCTTTCCTTTCTACCTGTCGTATTTATTTTCAGACTATGTAGTAATTTCTTTGATTGTATTAAGTATTAGCAGCTCATGACTGTGTGACACTGGATCCGGGGTTAGTAGGATTTGGTATTTTGATTTCATAAACTAGTTTTCCCAAAAATATTGGATTTATTATTATTATTATTGATTTCAGACTTGTTAAAAAAGGGCGTTATTACGGAAATTGTATTTAGTTAGATAAAATAGGTGGCTTGTCCGGTTCCACGACAAGCGCCATCACGACTCCGGAAATGGGTCGTGACAAGTTGGTATGAGAACGCTAGGTTAAATAGGTCTCACCAGTCATGAGCAGGTTTAATAGAGTCTTGCGGATCAGTACGGAGACGTCTGTACTTATCTTCGAGAGGATGCCGAACCTTTAGGAAAAATCTCACATTCTCGAACTCTTGTCGTGCGAATCCATTGATTCAACCTGAAGCGTAATTCTTTGAACTCCTTTCATGTATTCAAACGCACACATGAGCGCTCGGTATCAGCATCTTTGTCTGTAGCTTGAGTGCCGAGATTTCATTTGTGTGAGCATATGTATTGGGGACTTATATGTCCGTTGGTGTCCTTATTGATGGAACTTTGTGACTAGATGACTACGTGGTGAGTTTGATTCATAGTTAGATGTGTTCATCTTGTTTGGTTGTAACAAGAATGGACTAGCGGTAAATGTGGCAAGAACCATTAAGTATTTGACGTCTATATTGAGTTAGAATATGGCTTCGAGTTGTGAGTGTATTGAAGGACCTCTCGTGTGGTTTAGTTGTGGAGTGAAGTAGATTTTTCTGTTGTGTTATGAGTTCCTGGTGATGTCTTTTGGGTTGACTAATGCCCCAACAACGTTCATGTATTTGATTGACGGTGTATTCGACCGTGTTATAACTCCTTTGTTATTGTATTTATTGATGGCATCCTGCTGTAACCTCGTAGCCAGGGATAACATACTCGGCATTTGATGATGGTACTACAAGGATATAGGGAGGAGAAGCTTTGTGCAAAGTTCTCCAAGTGTGAATTATGGGCTTAGTTCAGTAGCATTCCGGGGACACATGGTGTACAGCGAAGGTATCTATGTGGTCAGACGAGTGTGAGTGGAGCTTCTAGAAGCTCAAGAATTCCTGGACCACAGCTCCAGTGTTAGTATTGCCATCAGCTTCAGGTTCTTATACCGCTTATGGGATGTCTCGAGGGCAGGCAGTGGTTGTGTTCTACTGTAGAAAGTTATAGTGATTGTGTGATAGCTATGATATTCGGAAGTGTATAGGGAGATAACATTTTGAGATTTAGCAGGTAGGGGTATCTCCTGCGGGTGTCCTGATGTGTGTGACCCTTGTGTTTATCTGTAGTAAGTTCTCTCTATCAGTAAATGATGCATGTTGCAACTGAGTTTAGATCGCTAGTGGGAGTTGGCGTGACCATCACAATGGTGGATGCGAGATGTGCAATTGATTTGAGTGTTAGATGGTTTGGGTCATATAAGCTTATGAAGGATTTAGTTGAATCCCACCACAGCATGGTGGCAGTGATAATGTGTGGGCATAGTCTTGTTTTGCGTGATCCTTGGCTTTGAGCCAAGTGGGGGAGTTCGTTATTGATAAGTTGATTACATGATTATGTGTTGTATTGGTTTCGATTCTAGGTATGTTGGTGAATCAACTATAACCTACAGAGGTGGAGTCAGGGAATGACTCGAGAGATGGAAATTTCTTTGATACAAGTTGTAATGTACTTTACGGATAGTGGAATTCATTGTATGATGGAGTTGTACTGGTAAGTGTAGAGTGTGCAATGTATGAGCGTGCTTTTTGCTTCAAAGGTATGGATTAATTTCCTAGCATGTGGATTTCAAGCGGGGTCAGGTCATTTTGTTTACTTGGTTAATGTAATTGAAATTTCGTAGAGTAAATGGCGTTCGAGAATGGTTCATACGGATTCAAGATTATATGTAGCGATCGATGATCTTCAAGGTGTGAGAAGGGCTAGAACTGAGATTACGGGAAATGTGTCAAGGCTTGTGATGTATTTGCATTATCATGGATTTTATCCACTAGTATCAGGAAAGTGAAGGTAATGACTTTAAATTCGTAGGAAGTCTCTTCAGGGTAAGTATTTCTAATGTGGTGCATTTGGGGATAATTGAGGGAGTATTCAGCAGCCTATGAGCCTTAGATGATATTTTTCTTTTTATACTCAGGTTTCGTGCGGTGAGTCGGGATTGAGAATTGTGGTATTATGGAAATAAGGAGTATCAATTCGAAGGTAAGTCAGAAGGAACTTGAATAAATTGGACAGCTTGGTAGTAGGTTTGATTGGGATAATAAGGGATATGGTTAGTTCTTTGGGTGTTTATAAGGTAATGAGTTGTTACAGGTGATTATTAGCAATTCTCTTGGAATTTGGTGGCATGCGTAGCTTGGTTGAGTTAGAAGGGTTTAGTCCTGACAGTTTGGTTGTGTACAAGTGTGATTGGGGAGTTCTTAATGGTTTCTACCACGGTTGGAGATGTATATTTCTACGGGCGTGAGGGCTAGGTGATGTATAGTGATTTTGTTTCTAGATGGGATCGAATGGAAAGTTCTTGGCTAGTTGGGTACGTAGTTGTTGTGGCTAGGAAGGGAGCATGAAGTCCTCATGTTTATCATAGGATTGCATGGCGTATGCGGTATTTTGTGTATAGTGGAGAGTGGCATATGTGAGGTCACGGTTCAGTTCTAGAAGAAAGGTCAGAACTGGCAGCTTCAGATGATGAGGTAAAGGATACCACTATTGGGTAGCTGGATGAGAGTATACATTCATTATGGACAATGTGTTTAAGGCAATTTGTTGAATAAGGGTGCTTCATTGGTGTTACGACGCTCTTTCGTGGGATCGACTGCTGATATTCAAGGTTCCTTGGTGACACAGAGGAATTATGGGGGTATTACTCATGGAATGATTGAGCATCAGGGATGTGTTATATATTTGAGTGGTGGAACTAGGGTCAGATATGGTAATTGGTGCGCCTCCTGGATTTTGAGACTGGGAGTTTTCATGAACAGATTATTTTTGTAGTTATGAACTACGAGGATGTGAACAAAGCTAGTCAAGTGTTAATATATGCCATGATTCAGTCATTATGAACGTTCGGAGAGTTATCTACCTGTTGTGGGTGACCAGAGTTGACTTAGAGTTATTGGTAGGCCGGTATGGGTGTGTGGTCTGCACCAAGTCGAAATTGTTGAATCCAAAATGCTATTGTTGATGGATGTACCATTCGATTGTCATTGAGCTTATTCGTGTCTTGGAGTGATCTATGAGTTACCTTTCGGTGTTCGAGGAGTTGTGATCGTTGGTTATATATATGCATATGATGTAGTCCATCGGGGCTGTATAGCCAGATTTGAGTAAGGTAAGTAGTTGGGTGTTGCAGGATTGAGACGTGTTGGTTATGTTCTTTCTGGTTCGGGTGGCACGGTATCGTTCGATTTCCCGTGATTATGGCAATGCACTTTGAGTAGTTGATGTCGAATTTTGCATGGTTATTGATTTTGAGCAATGTGGTTTGGAGTGTGTCATGGGATCTAGCGGTTGGATAGAATCACGTTTTGCAGCTCGGTTAGGTAGAGGCATGATCCTTGGTGTCGGATTTGTGTGATATGGTTTCACGATGTGTATCAGACTTTTAGTATGATGTGGTAATGGTAAGTGTTAGTGGCGGGATATCCCTGTCGTGCGAGTCTTCTTAATTTATGACTCTTGGTACGTGGATATTGAGTGCACAAGTTATGGCTCCGGACGGTATTGTTACTGATCGGGCGAATGGTTACTGGGTTATACGTGTTTCTTTCATCATCGGCAGTATATGGAAGTATTAGAACGAGGCATGGTTTGATAAGAGGGTATGTACCATTATTGAGATGTTTGAACAACTGTTTTGGTTAGGAGTTATCGCTATGAGTGGTTGAGCCACGCGGTATATTATGTGATTTCATCTTGAGTTACGGATATGGTTTGAGACAACGTGTTCAGACTATTCATCTTATAGTCTTGGAAATTTGAACTTGTAAATTATTTCAGAAGTGGAAACTTGGTTTTAAGGTCTATGGGTCAGGATTTGATAATGAAATTTCAATTATGTTGTGTTATCGGACATAGACGGTGTAAGGTAACATGGGATCACCTTCGAATATGTGCATGAAAGGTTACACAAATTTTTTTTGGTGGTGTTGGAACAATTCTAGGAACGTTCAAGGACGAACGTATGTTTAAGTGGGGGATAATGTAACGACCCGGTCTGTCGTTACGTAGAACTTGCATTTTTATTGTTGTCATTGACTTGTTATAGATTGGTTATTCTATTATTGATGTGTTAGAGTTGATAGGCTTGAAATCCGAATGGTTATATGAGAATTCAATAACTTAGTCTTTAAAAATAGCCTTAGGGTTGGAAAAGTCAACTGAGAGTTGACTTATTGGGAAAAGTCCTCGAAATGCATATATTATGGCTAGGATAGTTTCGTTAAGTGATTTGGGACTTAGGAGTGTGTTCGGAATATTTTTGTGATGCCCGGTGTAGAATTAAGCTTGAATTGGCGAAAGCTAGTTTTTGGCGATTTCCGGACGGCAGTGGAAAATAGGATATTAGGGTCGGAATGGAATTCCGAAGTTGGAACAAGTTCGTAATGTCGCTTTGGATGTGTCTGCAAAATTTCAGGTCAATCGGAGTTGTTTTGGATAGTTTTGGCATCGTTGGAAGATTTTAGAAATTCCAAAGTTCTTAGGCTTGGATCTGATGTAAATTTGGTGTTTTGATGTTAGTTTTGGTGTTTTGAGAGTGAAACTAAGTTTGAATGATGTTATGGGATGTGTTGGTAACTTTGGTTAGAGTCCCGAGGGGCTCAGNCTTTTTCCCATTTGATCACAATATCATAAACATTTCCAATGTTTTATTTGGACCATTTTAATAACTTGTTGCTAAAAAATTTCATTTTTTGATAAAGTCTCCACATTTGATTACCTTAAATAGGGTGTCCCAAAGTTCTTTAACCAAGTAGTGGAAACTTGGCTGCTTAGTCCAGAATTTAAGGAATCTGAAATAACTGATCTTTGTTGTTTGTTTGTCCTTACTTTTGAATATAGAGGTCTATGGTCGGAACCCGACCTGTTGAGATGTTTGACAGTGTAATTCTGAAATAGGTGAGCCTAGGTGTCATTGATGAAGATTCTATCAAGTATCTTCCAAGCTCTTTTCCTTAGTCTCCAATTATTACACCATGTGTATTTAGGCCCAATAAAACCAATGTCACAACCTCATAGTGATCCATACAGTTAGTTAAATCAAAGCTTCTGGACATTCTATGAGGGGTTCCCCCCAAATTTCTCCTCCGGATTCATGATAACATTGAAATCACCCCCAATACACCATGGACCATTGATGATTGAGTGTGTTCTCAAGACTGATCCAAAGTGTGATGACCCAAAGGGTCATCTTATAAATTAAGACTACATTCCAGGCTCATTAGACCTAACAAAATTAATTTTATTTAGCTCGATTTGCGTGCACAGTCCGGACTTAAAACCGGAAAACTTTTATTTGAAAATATGAGAAATAATAATTTTTGGAATTTAAAATTTGACTTTAGTTGACTTGGTTTAACATTTTGGGTGAAAGGACTCGGATCTGTGTTCCGACGATCCCCGGAGGTCCGCAGTAAAATATGGGACTTGGGCGTATGCCCGGAATTGAATTCCGAGGTCCCTAGCTTTAGAAATCGATTTTTGAAGAAAATTGTTATGCTGGAATTTTAAGAAAATAAATAAATAAATTAATATTTGAACTCATTGGTATCGGGCCCGTATTTTGGTTCCGGAGCCCGGTACAAGTTTGTTATGATATTTAAGTCCTATCTGTGAAATTTGGTAAGAATTGTACAACTTNATAATATTTCTTATCGATAAATCGATAAGCGAAGTGGACAAAATCGAAATCGAAATCGATAACTCGATAAGAAAATTTTCGAAATCGAAATCGAAATCAATAAATCGATATCGATAAATCGATAACAAATAATCGATCTGATTTATCGATAAACCGATTCGAATGCACACCCCTAGGCTCAGGATTGATTTCGGTTGGTTAACGGGCATATTTGGACTTAGGTAAATTGCTGGTTTTCTGGTTTTTGTGCAGCAGATTTTCCTTCACT
>ML411130.1:0-59201 GCA_005239525.1 Nicotiana knightiana | reverse complement strand
ATATCGGTATCAGGAGGGTGAAGGTAATGGCTTTAGATTCGCAGGAAGTCTCTTCAGGGTAAGCTTTTCTAATGTTGTGCATTTGGGGATGATCGAGGGAGTATTCAGTCGCTTATAAGCCTTAGACGGTATGGTTTTGTGCTTGGGTCGCGTGTGGTGAGTCGGGGTTGCAAATTTATGGTATTACGGCAGGAAGAAGTATCAATTTGAAGGTAAGTCGGAAGGAACTTGGGTAAATAGGGAAACTTGGTAGTAGGTCGGATCGGCATGGTAAGGGATACGATTAGTTCTTGGGTGTTCATGAGGTGAAGAGTTTTTCGGGTGTTTTCTTAGCAATGCTCTTGGATTTTTGGTGGCCTGCGTAGTTTGGTTGAGTTAGAAGAATTCAATCGTGATGGTTTGGTGTTGCGAAAATGGGATTTTGGATAGTTCAGGATGGTTTCTACCGCGGTTAAGGGTGCATATTCTTTTATGACGTGTAGTAAATTTGTTTCTAAATGGGATCTAATGGAGGTTCTTGGCTATTTGGGTACGTAGTTGCTTGTGGCTCAGAAGGGACCATGGAGTTCCCGTATTTTTCCTAGGTTGGCATGGCGTGTGCAGTATGTTGGGTAGAGTTGACATTTGCTTATGTGAGGTCACGGTTCGGTTCTGGAAGGAAGGTCATAATTCTTAGGCAGCATGGGCAATTTCAGATGACTAGGTAGATGATATCACTAATTGGTACGACGTGATGAGGGTATATATATTTCGAAAAGAGCAATGTGTTTGAGTTAAGGGTACTTCATTGGTATCGCGGCGCCCTATTGTTGGATCGACTGTTGATATTCAAGGCTGCTTGGTAAACGGAAGAATCATAGGGGTATCCCTCGTGGAATGAGTGAGTATTTGGGATATGTTATGTATTCGAGCGTTAGAGTTGTGATCAAATATGGTAACCCGTACGTTTCATGGACTTCGAGACTGAGAGTTCTCATAAACAATATATTTTGTGGTAGTGAACTGTGAAGATGTGAGCTGAGCTAGTCAGATGTTAGTATGTACCATGATTCCGTCACTATGAACTTTTTGGTAAGTTATCTATCTGTTGTGGGAGGTCAGAGTTAATTTAGGGTCACTGGTAGTCTAATATGGTTTTAATTTAGGGTCACTAGTAGTCCAATATGGGTGTGTGTTCTGCACTGGGTCGGAATTGTTGGCTCCGAGTTTCTATTATTGAGAAATGTACCATTTGATTGTGATTGAGTTTATTCATGTCCTAGAGTGATCTATGAGTTACTCTTTGGTGTTGCGAGGAGTGGTGATTATTGGTTATATGCACATATCGTGCGGTTCTAATTGGGCGGCATAGCTAGATTTGAGTAAGGTAAGTAATTGGGTGTTGCGGGATTGAGACGTGTTGGTTATATACTTTCTATTTCGGATGGCATGGTATCGTCCGGTTTCCCCCGTGGTTATGGAAACTCACTTTGAGTACTTGATGTCGAATTCGAATGGTTCTTGATATTGGGCAAGGTGTCTTGAAGTATTTTGAGTGGACCAGCGTTGGATGAGATCGCGCAGTGTAGCGGAGTTATGTAGGGGTATGACCTTTGGTATTAGATACATGTATTTCTTATTTTTATGGTGTGTGCCAGATTGTTAGTATGATATGGTGATGGTAATTGTTAATGGCGGGATATTCCTCTCGTGTGGATCTTTTATATAATTTGATTACATTGGGAAGTTGTTGTTAAGTGCACAAGTTGCACAGGTTTTAGCTTCGAATTGTATCGATGTGTCATGTTATCAGGGTGGTCGTGATGGATGAGAAGAGGTCATTGGACCAAGAGTGAATATTTTCAGAATTTTCAACAACATATTTGGGAGGATAAATTCGGGAGTCGGCTTAGAAATCTGCCATAATTCCTGTTTGGGAAGGGGGAGTTTCCTGTCTGGCTGATCGGACGAATGGTTGTTAATTCTACGTGCTTCTTTCATCATCGACAGTATATGGAAGTGTTAGAGCGAGGCATTTCTTGATAAGAGGTTATGTACCGGTATTGGGTTGTTCTGAGTAGTTAGTGTGGTTAAGAGTTATTGCTATGAGTGTTTGAGTCATGCGGTGTATTATGTGATTTCATCTAGGGTACGTATATGTCTTGATTCAGCATGTTCAGACTTGTTCAGCCTATAGTTATGGAAATTTTGTATTATTTCAGAAGTGGGAATTTGGTTCTAAGGTTTATGGGGCAGGACTTGGATTTCGAAATTTCAACAGTATTGTGCTATTGGACCTATACAGGATAGGGTGTGTTGGTATGTTTGGTTGGGGCCCAGAGGGGCTCGGTATTGGTTTCGGATGGTTAGCGGGGTTTTGAACTTGGAGAATTTGCAGAAATAGCTGCTGGTGTGATTTATGGTGTTGGCTGCACCTGCGGATGGGTAGCCGCAGGTGCAATGTCGCAGGTGCCATGGGCAATGCGCAGGTGCAAAAAAGGCTAGGCAGGGGAATTTTCGCAGGTGCGAAGTTTTGGTCGCACCTGCGAAGCCGCAGGTGCGGAGGATTGGCCGCACCTGCGAAGCCGCAAGTGCGGAGGATTGGCCGCAGGTGCGGAATTGGTACGTTAAGTGGGATTCCACAGGTGCGCACCTAGGACCGCAGGTGCGACCAAGTGCCCACAGGTGCGGAAATGTTGGCAGAAATAGTGTATAAGAGGCATCCGTGAAATTCATTTCATTTCATCATTTTTGCATGCGAGAGGAGCTCCTTTGAAGGCAGATTGGAGAGGGGATTCGTGATTCTTCAGGAAAGGTAATTTCTTGGGTTATTAACATCATTTCTATGCTATTTAGATTCAGATTTGGCTTGTATTTGAATAACTAAAGTAAGAAAAGTTTGGAAAATGGGAGGAAGGAGTTGGGAATTTCTTTTGGCAATTTTAGTGGGCAATTGTGGTCCAATTTTAGTGTTCTTGGTATGTATAGATTCGTGGGAGGACGAGGATTCTAATGATGCAAGTTTTATCAAATTCTGAGACGTGGGCCCGGGGCTCGGGTTTGGCCTAATTTCGAGATTCTTGTATAATTTGATAATTTTCGATTGGGTTGTGTTCCTTGAGTATATATTAATGATGTTGAACTGATTTTGGCTAGATTTGGAGAATCGAGAGCCAATTTGAGGGGCATGAGCATAGCGTACTAGTGTTGTGGCCCGGTAGAGGTAAGTAATGCTTATAAATCTTGTCCTGAGGGTATGGAACCCCGGACTACATATTTTCTCACTGATTTTAGAAAGGCGCACATGTCGGATGACGAGTATGTGGCGCGTACTGATTTTTGGATTGGACTAGGTCCTCTTCCCAACAACTAATGAGTTGCATATTTAACTCAAAACCTTATGTTAAATTATGTTCTAAAGATTTGTGAAATATTTGGGCTATAAGCCGTGTTTGGGGCCTCGTGCCGATCTGTTTAGACCCCTTTGGGGCTTTTCACTGCTGTTTTTCCTCACTATTTGTTGATGATTTCACTCAGCCTCATTGTGCATCCTGTTTTTTTCGAAACTCAACCTGATTTACACCACTTTGAGATTTAAAATGATGTTTTGGGTCGAGTACCCTGTTATATTGATTTGCCTGAGGGGCCTTTTGAGTGGTTCTGCTAAGTGAGGCTGAGGGCCTGATTGTGAGGTGCTGAGTGATGGTGAGGTGCTGAGTAATATTAGCGCTTGGGCTGAAGGAGCCCCACCGGAGTCTGTACACACCCCCAGTGAGCGCACAGAGTGCCGAGTGCCAAGTGACGAGTGATTGGGAGGCATGAGTGACTGTGAGGTGCTGAGAGACCGTGAGGTGCTGAGGGACTGATTACGAGTGATGGTGAGGTATGCCCGAGGGGCTGATTATGAGTGACTGTGAGGCATGCCCGAGGGGCTGATTATGATATATGTTTTGCCCGAGGGGCTACTAATGATTTTACTACTTTCACTCTGAGCTTATGAAATATGTTTTGTCTGAGGGGCCTCTATATGAAATATGTTTTGTTCGAGGGGCCTCTATATAAAATATGTTTTTCCCCAGGGGCTACTTGTGATTTACTACTTCCACTCTGAGCTTATGAAGTATGTTTTGCCCGAGGGGCCTCTATATGATTCATTTCATTTTCATACTAAATCTTCCGGTTTGAATTTGTTGAAAATATACATTCTTCAAAGGATTTTTTTAAAGTTGGTTTTAAGGCATGATAATTTCATATATCTATGTTATACTGTTGGAAAGAAAGGTTGTGAATCTTGTGAATTGATGACATTGATTTTATGTGTTTCTTGCTACTCAGACCTGATTTATTTTCATTACTACTGAGTTGGTGTACTCACACTACTTCCTGCACCTTGTGTGCAGATTCAGGTGTTAGGGCAGGGTGAGCTGTCTATCTGTTCCATAGATTCTCGGAGGTTTGCAAGGTAGTTGCATAGGTCCGCAGTCCTGCTCCCTCTCCTGCTTACTATTATAGTATTTATTTTCGTCGAGTTGTATATTTTATGTAGATGCTCATGACCAGTGACTCCGGATTCTCGGGGGTTGTATTTATTGTTCAGTATAGATTTAACTGTGTTATAAATGTTTAAAGGAAACCTTTATGGGTAATCGGTATAGTAAATATGTAATTGGAAGTTTATCATGATTTGAGTTTGGGTTTTGGCTGGCCTAGTTCCATGATAGGCGCCATCACGACTGGCCTGGTTTTGGGGTCGTGACAAGTTTAAATGAAAACTTTTAAGATCTCAAATTCCTCAATTTCAACTCTTTTCAAGACATTTCTAAGAAAACTCAATCTCTCTTCTTCTCAAGGTAAACAATAAACATAAATCAACAACAATATCAACAAGCCATGGTGTAAACCTAAAACTACCCAGACACAGGCATAGCTAGTAGCTACGTATGAACTCACGTCACCTCGTGCGTACGTATCCCCCACAAATAGAGGAACATATTAATTTAGTTCACCTATGGGGTTAATTATCTCTTACAAGGTTAGAAAAGAGACTTACCTCGCTTCGAAGTTCCATAGCCAGCTCCCAAGCCTTTCAAACAACTCGACCGATGCCCAACGCTCCAAAACTCGCTTTTGCTTTATTAACATTCACAAACTTTTAATCCTCCTCCGACATCGTAACATTGCGTAAAAGGCTAATACGCCACCAACAAATTGATATCTACAATTACAATCCCAATTACAATCAAAATATGACTCAAATCAAACATACCCAATAAAATCCCACTAGTGCGGTCTGGGGAGAGTAGTGTACGCAGACCTTACTCCTACCCCGTAAAAGTGTATAGAGAATCAAAATATGAATCAAAAATATTTATCAATATCCATTTATGGCTCACAATTTGGCTACAAACCTCCAGCTCAAGTCATCTAATAGTTTCACTTACTAGCACATTCAACTCCACTCTTATCATTTAATACCCATTTGAAGCCATCAGTGATACTACATTAATTCTCCAACACCACCAAATTAATATTCATCGTCTTCCTTAACCAACATTTCCAAAACATTCAATTATACTTAGTTGAACACTTCCAACTAAGCTAGAAAATGATTTCATAGGTTCATTGCATCCTTTAATTTCATTTCTAAGAACACTATTTATCTTTCCCTCATTTTCTCAAGAACACTATTCATGCCATGAACTATGGTTTATGAAATCAATTATCCGACCATAAAAACTTGAAACAAATATTAGATTTACTCTCACCGACTCATAAAAAATTAGCTTGAAGCATTAGTATTACCTTCTTGAAGCTTTTCCTTAAAAATTCAATGTTTGGGAAATTTGGTGTTTTTGAACAACTTGGAAGATTTTTAGGGATTCAAATATTGAATGATGTTAATAATAGTGTTAATAGGATGTTATTAAGTAGTCCCCAAGGTCGAATCCACCATGAAAGAACCAATCCTTAGCTCAAGAAACCCCCCAAAAATGGTCGTCGCCCGTGACTACCTTATATAGGCACAGGTGCTTCAGCGAATTGTACCTTGCACTGTCCAAGTTGTACCTTGCATTACAAGTTTTCCTCTGTTGGATACCTTTCACTAAAACGTCCATAAATCCTTGTAGAAATATCCAAATGACGAACGACTTGAAGAGTTAGAAACTAGACTCGAAGATATTTCATTTGATAGGTTGTACACCATATAACTCTTTATATATTTCGAGATATAAGCTTCCAAAATTGAATCCACGCATCAGAAATTTCTGGCAAAACTGCTTCACCATCCTTCATTCAATTGATCACAACTTTCTGATCAAATGCCCAAATGATGAATAGTTTAAATTTCTGGAAACTAGAATCAAAGGGATACAACTTTTATGTAACGACCCGACCAGTTGTTTTACGTTATCGGACCCCGTTACCCTAAATGAAACTTCCCATAGCGGTTTATTGTGATTTATGACTTGCGGGGACGGGTGGTCCGGGATTCATAAGTGTTTAGAGTGATATAGGAACACCTGGTTCCTTAAGGTTGGCCTTTAAGGACAAGTTTGACTTCGGTCAACATTTTGAGTAAACAACCTCGGAATCGAGTTTCGACGGTTCCAACAGCTTCGTATGATGATTTCAGACTTGGGCGTATGTTCGGAATGGGTTTTGGATGACCCGGGAGCATTTCGGCGCCCAATATCGAAATAAGAGTTTCCTTAAGTTCATATTGTGGTTTGGGACGTATTTTGTGTTATCGAGGTCCAAACAGAATTCCGAGATCGGGAATAGATCCGTTATGACATTTATGACTTGCTTGCAAAATTTGGTGTCATTTCGAGTAGTATAGGTCGATTCGGCGCATTGTTAGCAAATTCAAGAACTTAAGGTTCCTAAGTTTGATTCTAGGGGTTTTAAGGTGTGATTTTGGTTTTAGCATTGTTTTGGGTGTTCTGAAGGCTCGACTGAGTCCGTATTATGATTTGGGACTTGTTGGTAAATTTGGATGGGGGCTCGGGTGGGCCCAGGTGCCTCTCGGGCACCAAACGAGGCCAAAAACCACCTAAAGCAGTTGCTGGTGCACTTGATCTGGTGTTACTGCAGGTGCGGTTGCCCAGTCGTTGGTGCAAGACCACTCCTGCGGTCCTTGCCTCGCAGGTGTGGCTTCAGGTGAGGCTGACCATTTCTCGCAAGTGCGGATAATATTCGCAGAAGCGGAGCCGCAGGTGCGAGCTCCTCTCCGCAAGTGCGAGCCCATGCCCCTTGCCCCTCTTCCGCAGGTGCGAGTCTTTTCTCGCAGGTGCGATCCTCGAGTCGCAGGTGCAGAAACCCTGTAGGCAGTGTGGTCTTTTAAAATACGGGATTATCCTATTTTCACTCCATTTTCTTCCACCATAGACGACCTTGAGATCTTGGAAAAGAGCCCCACGACCTACCTACTGAAAGGTAATTAAATTCTACCCTAAAGTTAGTTAATGCATGAATTCCTAGTCGAATTAACTACCTAATTAGTGAAAAATCAAGGATTTAAGTAGTAACCTAGGGCTTTATGAAAATTTAGGGAATTACCCTTTAATTAGCCATGAAATCATACAAAACCATATATTAATGATCCTTAGGTTACGGGTAATTGATTCCTTCAAAAATCTCCGGAATCCGAGCATGTGGGCCCGGGGGTGTATTTTGGGATTCTTCAAAGAAAGTTGAAATAACTAAGTAAATAGGATAATTCCATACTTTTGAGTATAAATTGATATATTTTTATAACATTTGATTAGTTTCGAGTCCTTGGGAGACGAGTTCGGAGTTTCGGGAGCATTCTTGACCCGGAGAGTAGGTTCGACGCGAGGTGAGTCTCCTTTCTAACCTTGTAAGAGGGAATTGTCCCCATAGGTGATTATAAATGGTTGTTTGTCCTTATTTGCGGGGGCTACGCATGCACGAAATGACGAGAGCCCGTGCATAGCTACTATTATGCCTTGTCGGGTAGTTTAGGATTCACAAGCATGCTTTATGTGTTATATCTGTGATCTTGCATATGATCTAAGTAGTCTAATATCCTCAAATCTCACATGTGAAGGCATAAGAAGTTATTCTTTGAAGTTGGCATTATTAAAATTCTCATCCTCTTAGTATGTTCCCTGCTAAATTATCTGAAATTTCCTACTAATCATGTATTTATACGGGAACCTGAGTCGCATGAATGATTCGCGAGCGGGGTAGCCCTAGTATTATATTAACCCGAGTCGTATGAATGATTTGCGAGAGGGGTAGTCCTAGTTTTATATTAACCGTGTCGCATGTTCGATTCGCGAGCGGGGCAGATAGATGCATCTATGGTTCGGGTCGTTCGACCCTCGACAATGCACATATACTTTTCACGTCGTATCAGCCGTACGTTCATAGCCTGTTATATGTTTGGTAATTTATGAGAAGCCTTATAATTGTAACTGTTGATTTTATGAAAGAGAGAAGGTTAAGAAGATTGTATGCCATGGAAAGGGATGGCGTGAGGGTACTAGAGAATGTTATCTGATGCTCATTTCCTTATTACTGTTCATTATTGTTATTACTGATTAGCCTGTATTCATTTCATATTGTCTGACCCTACTAAGTATCACGTCAACCTCTTGTCACTACTTCTTCGAGGTTAGGCGGGATACTCACTGGGTACATATCTGTTTATGTACTCATGCTACGCTTCTGTACTTAATTGTACAGGTTCTGAGGCTGGTGCATCTGGTTACCAGACCGAAGCTTGACCCTGAGAGTATATTCTGGACCTGACTTCACGGTGAGCTGCTTCCCTTGGTGATTCTCAGCAGCACTATGGAGTTACCTTTTGTTTATTTCTGTCTACTTCTTTCAGACAGTAGAACAGTTTATTTCATCTTTTGTATATTTTGCTAGTTCGCCTGTAGACTTGTGACACTAGTTCCGGGCACACACATAGTAGACTTTATATTTGTTTTGGAACTGTATATATTGGTTCATGATCCTTGTGGCTACATTGATTTAAGTTGGCTAATTTATCCGTTTCCACTTAAACGTTTTAAGCTTAAAATTTGGTAAGTGTGGGGATGTTTTATCAAATAAGGACATTTCACTAGTAAATAAACTGTTGGCTTTCTTGACCCCGATGTTGGGAGCCATCACGATTTGAGCTAGGATTTTGGGTCGTGACAACATGGTATCAGAGCTCTAGGTTCATGTAGGTCTCAAGAGTCATGGGCAAACCCAGTAGAGTCTTGCGGATCCGTACGGAGAAGTCTGCACTTATCTTCAGGGGGCTATAGGGTGTTAGGAAACCTCTCCTTATTCTCATTCTATCGTGCAGTCGATGGTTTACTAAATCTCATTCTTCTGTTCTCTCACAGATGGTGAGGACACGTACATCTGATGTTCCAGACCTGAGAGGGGCCGCTACCCCCATTATCTGAGGCCGTGGCACAGGCCGGGGGAGGGCACCGGCCCGAGGTAGGGTACAAGGGCATCCCAGAGCTATTTTAGTTACACCACCACCAGAGGATCCTACTATAGAGGAGCAGGGTAAGGTGCCCCCAGTAGATCCTGCTCCAGTGGACTTTATGACGGCGCCAGGCTTCCAAGAGATCATGGGCCGTATGATGCGGTTTATTGACACGATGTCCCAAGCTGGTTTATTTCCAGCAGATTCTGCCACATCTCAGGCGGGAGGGGGAGTACAGACTCCTACCGCCCAGGCTGCAGCTCAGGCAGCAACATTACATCATACCCCGGGTACACTGCCCATGGGTGGAGTTCAGCCTGAAGCAGCAGCACCTGAGCCCAGACCAGTTGTGGATGGCGATTCGCAGAAGTTATTGGATAGATGTACTCGATTGCACCCTCCAGTCTTCGGGATTGAGCGAGGCGAGGATGCCCAGGATTTTGTTGACAGGTGCAGGGATAGGCTGCACAATATGAGGATATTAGAGTCCCATGGAGTGGACTTCACTACCTTCTAGTTAGAGGGCAGAGCTCGCAGGTGGTGGCAGTCCTATATTCTCAGCAGGCCAGCAGATTCTCCTCCTATCACTTGGGAGCAGTTCACTCAGATGTTTCTAGACATATATATCCCACCCTTTGAGAGGGAAGAGCTACGGTATCAGTTTGAGCAGCTTGAGCAGGGAAAGATGTCAATGACAGATTATGAGTCTAGATTTTCAGAGTTGTCTCGCCATGCACTCATGATACTACCTACCGATGCTGAGAGAGTGTAGGGATTTGTAGCTGGGTTGCATCCAGGCATTAGGGACAACATGGCCCGAGAGGTGGAGATGGGGACTCCTTATCAGCTGGTAGTGGATATTACTCGTAGGATCGAGGGTTATCGGTCGAGGATCAGGGAGCAAGCACAGCAGGATAAGAGAGCCAGATATTCCGAGGATCTCAGAGGTGCCCCAGCTAGGGGCAGAGGTCAGTTTGGTAGGGGTCAGCATAGCATGCCCCCATATTCAGCACCCCCACCACCACCTCCTCGTGGTGCTCCGGTGAGACCTTACTTCAGTGCTATACCAGACGGTTCTCACCGTCCCTCAGTTATCCAGGGTTCTTCTTTAGGGCAGCAGGCCATGCCTCCGGGGAGATGTTATAAGTGCGGGAATTCCGGCCATTTCAGGAAGACTTGTCCCAGGTTTCGGGGCAAGGCAGTGCAGCAGGGTTATCAGCCTATGAGTCCAGCACCAGCAGTCAGGACACCTAGAGGTGGAGGACAGTTTGGCAGGGGTCGGCCTAGAGGTGGAGGCCAATCAGGGGGAGGTCAATCAGCTCTTGTTCACTGTGGCGGAGCTCAGTCTTCCGGTGCTCCAGCTAGATTCTATGTTATTTCGGCCAGATCAGATGCAGTGGCCTCAGACATCGTGATCACAGGTATTATTTTAGTATGTGGTAGAGAGGCATCGGTGTTATTTGATCCAGGATCCACCTATTCCTATGTTTCAGCCTTATTTGCTCATTTTCTGGATGTTCCTCGTGAGTCCTTGACTTCTCCTATATATGTGTCCACTCCTGTGGGCAATTCTGTGGTGGTAGACCGGATCTATCGGTCTTGTGTGGTCACCTTCTGTGGGTTCGAGACCCGAGCATACCTTCTATTGCTCGACATGGTTGATTTTGAGTTTATTCTAGGCATGGATTGGCTATCTCCTTATCATGTCGTGCTGGATTTCCATGCCAAGACAGTTACTTTAGCCATGCCCGAGTCGCCTAGGCTGGAGTGGAGAGGTTCTTCAGTTAGTGCAGCTAGCCAGGTTGTTTCATTCCTGAAGGCTCGACACATGGTCGAGAAGGGTTGTCTGGTGTATCTTGCTTATGTGCGGGACACCACCATCGAGTCTCGGATGATTGATTCAGTGCCAGTTGTTCAAGAGTTTGCTGATGTATTTCCTTCAGACCTTCCGGGCATGCCTCCGGATCGTGATATTGATTTCTGCATTGATTTAGCTCTAGGCACCCAGCCTATATCTATTCCACCGTACCGTATGGCTCCGAAAGAGTTGAAGGATTTGAAGGAGAATCTTGAGGAGTTGTTTGCTAAGAGGTTCATTAGACCGAGTGTATCACCGTGGGGTGCTCCAGTTCTGTTCGTGAAGAAGAAGGATGGGTCCATGTGTATGGGTACTGATTACCGCTAGTTGAACAAGGTCACCATTAAGAACAAGTATCCTTTGTCGCGCATCAATGATTTGTTTGACCAGTTGCAGGGTGCTCGGGTATTTTCTAAGATTGACTTGAGATCGGGATATCATCAGTTGAGGATTCCGGCCTCAGATGTTCCGAAGACTACTTTTCGTACGAGATATGGCCATTATGAATTTCTGGTGATGTCCTTTGGCTTGACTAATGCCCCAGCAGCATTTATGGACTTGATGAACAGGGTGTTCAGGTCGTACATTGATTCTTTTGTCATTGTCTTCATTGATGACATTTTGATTTACTCACGTAGCCTGTGGGAGCACGAGCAGCATTTGAGAGTGGTGTTCCAGACTTTGCGAGAACAGAAGCTATATGCTAAGTTCTCCAAGTGTGATTTTTGGTTGGATTCCGCGGCATTCTTGGGACATGTGGTATCTGGAGAGGGTATCGAGTTTGATTCTAAGAAGATTAAGGCATTTCAGAGTTGGCCACGTCCTACTTCAGCTACAGAGATCAGGAGTTTCTTGGGTCTAGCAGGCTACTACTGGCGATTTGTGGAGGGCTTTTCATCCATTGCAGCCCCACTAACTAGATTGAATCAGAAGAATGCCCTGTTCCAATGGTCTGACGAGTGTGAGGTGAGCTTTCAGAAGATCAATACAGCATTGAACTCAGCACCAGTTTTGGTATTGTCTTCCGATTCAGGGATGTATACCGTGTGTTGTGACGCTTCACGCGCTGGCTTAGGGTGTGTGTTGATTCAGGAGGGTAGATTTATTGCTTATGCTTCGCGCCAGCTGAAGGTTCACGAGAAGAATTATCCTGTGCACAATTTGGAGTTGGCGGCGATTGTTCATGCCCTTAAGATTTGGAGGCATTACTTGTATGGGGTGTTCTGTGAGGTTTATACAGACCACCGCAGCTTGCAGCACTTGTTTAAGTAGAGGGATCTTAATTTGAGGTAGCGTAGATGTCTTGAGTTGTTGAAGGATTATGATATCACCATTCTTTATTATCCGGGCAAGGAAAATGTGGTAGCAGATGCCTTGAGCAGGAAGGCAGAGAGTATGGGTAGCTTGGCTTATATTGCAGTGGAGGAGAGATCTCTAGCCGTGGACATTCAGTCCTAGGCTAATCTCCTGGTGAGGTTATACCTTTCAGAGCCTCGCCGAGTTTTAGCACACGTGGTTGTTCAGTCTTCGTTATTGGGAGAGATTAAGGTGCAGTTTGATGATTCGTACTTGGCAGAGCTACGGGAGACAGTGGTTCATGGTAGTGCCAAGGAGGTTATTATTGGCGAGGATGGTGTTCTAAGACTTCAGGGTCGTTTATGTGTTCCTAATGTCGATGTCCTGAGAGGGAGGATTCTAGAGGAGGCCCACAGTTCACGGTACTCTATTCATCCTGGTTCTACGAATATGTATCGTGATTTGAAGCAGCATTTCTGGTGGAGGCGGATGAAGAAGGACATTTTGGAGTATGTGGCTAGGTGTCTTAATTGCTAGTAGGTTAAGTATGAGCACTAGAGGCCAGGAGGCCTACTTCAGCAGATGCCCATTCCCGAGTGGAAGTGGGAGCGCATCACTATGGACTTCGTGGTTGGGTTACCTCAGACTTTGCGGAAGGTTGACGCGGTTTGGGTCATTGTGGATAGATTGACCAAATCGGCACATTTCATTCCAGTGGCTACTACATATACTTCTGAGAGGTTGGCCCAAATCTACATTCAGGATATAGTCCGGTTGCACGGTGTGCCGGTGTCCATCATATCAGATCCAGGTCCTCAGTTCACCTCGCACTTCTGGAGAGAATTTCATAGTGAAATGGGTACCCAGATAGATTTCAGCACAGCATTTCACCCTCAGACTGATGGTCAGTCGGAGCGTACAGTTCAGATATTGGAGGACATGCTCAGGGTGTGTGTGATTGACTTCGGAGGTCAGTGGGACCAGTTCTTTCCTATGGCCGAGTTTGCTTACAATAATAGTTATCAGTCCAGCATTGAGATGGCACCATTTGAGGCTTTGTATGGTCGGCGGTGTCGTTCTCCTATCGGGTGGTTTGAGCCTGGCGAGGCCAAGTTATATGGCACCGACCTAGTGAAGGATGCTTTGTAGAAAGTGAAGTTGATTCAGGAAAGGCTCCACACAGCACAGTCCAGACAGAAGAGTTACACGGGTCGAAAAGCGCGTGATGTATCATTTATGGAGGGAGATAAGGTCATGTTGAAAGTTTCCCCGATAAAGGGTATTATGAGGTTCGGGAAGAAGGGCAAGCTGAGCCCAAGGTTTATAGGTCCCTTCGATGTGTTAAAGCGAGTTGGGGAGGTTGCTTATGAGCTAGATTTACCTCCCAGTTTGTCAGGAGTTCATCCGGTCTTTCACGTATCCATGCTCCAGAGGTACCACGCCGACTCCTCCCACGTGGTTGATTTCGGCACTATTCAGTTGGATGAGAGGTTGTGCTACGAGGAGGATCTAGTTGATATTATTGATAGGCAAGATCGCCAATTGAGATCCAAGAGAGTTTCTGCTGTGAAGGTCCAGTGGAGGGTCCAACCAGCCGAGGAGGCAACCTGGGAGTCCGAGGAGGACATGCAGAGCAGATATCCGCACTTATTCAACACTTCAGGTATGATTCTAGACCCGTTCGAGGACGAACGTTTGTTTAAGAGGTGGAGAATGTAACGACCCGACCGGTCATTTTGAATTATCGGACCCCGTTCCCCTAAATTAAACTTCCCATAGCGGCTTATTATGATTTATGACTTGTGGGGACAGGTGGTTCGGGATTCGGAAGTGTTTAGAGTGATATAGGAACACTTGGTTCCTTAAGGTTGGCCTTTAGCGCCAAGTTTGACTTCGGTCAACATTTTGAGTAAACAACCTCGGAATCAAGTTTCGACGGTTCCGGTAGCTTCGTATGATGATTTAGGACTTGGGCGTATGTTCGGAATGGATTTTGGATGACCCGGGAGCGTTTTGGCGCCCAATATTGAAATAAGAGTTTCCTTAAGTTCATATTGTGGTTTGGGACGTGTTTTTGTGTTATCGAGGTCCAAACGGAATTCCGAGATCGGGAATAGATCCGTTATGTCATTTATGACTTGCTTGCAAAATTTGGTGTCATTTCGAGTAGTATAGGTCGATTCGGCGCATTGTTAGCAAATTCAAGAACTTAAGGTTCCTAAGTTTGATTCTAGGGGTTTTGAGGTGTGATTTTGGGTTTTAGCGTTGTTTTGGGTGTTCCGAAGGCTCGAGCGAGTCTGTATTATGATTTGGGACTTGTTGGTATATTTGGACGGGGGCTCGGGTGGGCCCAGGTGCCTCCCGGGCACCAAACGAGGCCAAAAACTAGCTGAAGCAGTTGCTGGTGCACCTGATCTGGTGTGACCGCAGGTGCGGTTGCCCAGTCGCATGTGCGAGACCGCTCCTGCGGTCCTTGCCTCACAGGTGCAGCTTCAGGTGAGGCTGCCCATTTCTCGCAGGTGCGGATAATATCCGCAGGAGCGGAGCCGCAGGTGCGAGCCCAGGCCCCTTGCCCCTCTTCCGCAGGTGCGAGTCTTTTCTCGCAGGCGCGGGACTGCAAGTGCGGTCCTCGAGCCGCAGGTGCGGAAACCCTATAGGCAGTGTGGTCTTTTAAAATACGAGATTATCCCATTTTCACTCCATTTTCTTCCACCATAGACGACCTTGAGAGCTTGGAAAAGAGCTCCACGACCTAGCTACTGAAAGGTAAGTGAATTCTACCCTAAAGTTAGTTAATGCATGAATTCCTAGTCGAATTAACTACCTAATTAGTGAAAAATCAAGGATTTGAGTAGTAACACATTGCTTTATGAAAATTTAGGGAATTACCTGTTAATTATCCATGAAATCATACAAAAACCATATATTAATGATCCTTAGGTTACAGGTAATTGATTCCTTCGAAAATTTCCGGAATCCGAGCATGTGGGCCTGGGGTGTATTTTGGGATTCTTCAAAGAAAGTTGAAATAATTAATTAAATAGGAGAATTCCATACTTTTGAGTGTAAATTGATATATTTGTATAATATTTGATTAGTTTCTAGTCCTTGGGAGACGAGTTTGGGGTTTCGGGCGCATTCTTGACCCGGGGAGTAGGTTCGACGCGAGGTGAGTCTCCTTTCTAACCTTGTAAGAGGGAATTGTCCCCATAGGTGATTATAAATGGTTGTTTGTCCTTATTTTCGGGGGCTATTCATGCACGAAGTGACGAGAGCTCGTGCGTAGCTACTATTATGCCTTGCCGGGTAGTTTAGGACTCAGAATCATGCTTTATGTGTTACATTTTTTATCTTGCATATGGTCTAAGTAGTCTAATATCCTCGAATATCACATGTGAAGGCCTAAGAAGTTATGCTTTGAAGTTGACATTATTAAAATTCTCATCCTGTTAGTATGTTCCATGCTGAATTATCTGGAATTTCCTGCTAATCGTGTATTTATACGGGAACCCGAGTCGCATGAAAGATTCGCGAGCGGGTTAGCCCTAGTATTATATTAACCCGAGTCGCATGAATGATTCGCGATCGGGGTAGTACTAGTTTTATATTAACCGTTTCGCATGTTCGATTCGCGAGGGGGGCAGATAGATACATCTATGGTTCGGGTCGTTAGACCCTCGGCAGTGCACATTTACTTTTCACGTCGTATCAGCCGTACGTTCACAGCCTGTTATATGTTTGGTAATTTATGAGAAGCCCTGTAATTTTAACTGTTGATTTTATGAAAGAGAGAAGGTTAAGCAGCTTGTATGCCATGGAAAGGGATGACGTGAGGGTACTAGAGAATGTTATCTAATGCTCATTTCCTTATTACTGTTCATTACTGCTATTATTGATTAGCCTGTATTCATTTCATATTGTCTGACCCTAGTAAGTATCACATCGACCTCTCGACACTACTTCTTCGAGGTTAGGCGGGATACTCACTGGGTACATATCTGTTTATGTACTCATGTTACACTTCTGTACTTAATTGTACAGGTTCTGAGGTTGGTGCATCTGGTTACCAGACCGGAGCTTGACCCTGAGAGTATATTCTGGACCTGACTTCACGGTGAGTTGCTTCCCTTGGCAATTCTCAGCATCACTACGGAGTTACCTTTTGTTTATTTCGGTCTACTTCTTTCAGACAGTAGAACAGTTTATTTCATCTTTTGTATATTCTATTAGTTCGCCTGTAGACTTGTGACACTAGTTCCTGGCACACACATAGTAGACTTTATTATTTTTTTTGGAACTGTATATTGGTTCATGATCCTTGTGGAGACATTTATTTAAGTTGGCTAATTTATCCGTTTCCATTTAAACGTTTTAAGCTTAAAATTTGGCAAGTGTGGGGATGTTTTATCAAATAAGGAATTTCACTAGTAAATAAATTGTTGGCTTGCCTGACCCCGATGTTGGGCGCCATCATGACCTGAGTTAGGATTTTGGATCGTGACAACATGGTATCAGAGCTCTAGGTTCACGTAGATCTCACGAGTCACGGGCAAACCCAGTAGAGTCTTGTGGATCCGTACGGAGACATCTGTATTTATCTTCAGGGGGCTATAGGGTTTTAGGAAACCTCTCCTTATTTTTATTATATCGTGCGGTCGATGGTTTATTAAATCTCATTCTTCTATTCTCTCATAGATGGTGAGGACGCGTACATCTAATGTTCCAGACCGGGGAGGGGCCACTACCCCCATTGTTCTTATCATAACTCTTCCCTCTCACAACTATAAATAGGGGTCTTCATAACTCAGAAAATACACCAGAAGTTTTAACAAAAAGCAAGAGGGAGCTCGTGGATCAAACGCTGCAGATTTCTCTAAAAGCTACAAGCATTCAAGTGTTCTAAGGATTAAAAGATCAAGACAAAGATTCAAGAACAAAGTGCAAGCGCTTGGATTATGTCACGACCCAAACTACCCTTTCGTGATGGCGCCTATCGTAGTACTAGGCAAGTCAACACATTACCAAAACCAATCAATATTTTCATTCTTAAAATTAAATTAAAGCTATTTAACAATAAACCTTCATAAAGTGTTTAAATCAAAAAAACAGTGCGGAAAAAAAAACCTGACATCGGGTTGTCACTAGTCATGAGCATCTACTAAGAACTGTCCGATAATACTAAGACCAATACAGTATGGAAACCAACTAATAACATCTATAGGAAGATAGGAGGGAGAAGAGCAAGGCTGCGATCGCCATGCAGCTACCTTGTTAACTCCAACAGATCTACGACAGATGAAATCAACACTTACTAGTACATCCAGCAACCCCTGGATCTGCACACAAGGTGCAGGGAGTAATGTGAGTACACCAACTCAGTAAGAAATAAAAGTAAATAAATACTGAGCAATAGTGACGAGCAATAAAACATATACAGTTCATATCATGAAATCTCAGTAGAACACAACATGCTTTTAAAATCAGGGTTTTGAATCAACTTAGCTCATTTAAACCCAGTTTCAGTAAAACCATTTAAAACATCTTTCAATAGTTTTCAAACGAAGTGATAAAATAATGAGTTAAAAAACTGATAAAAACATAATAAGCCCCTCGGGAAAAACTCACTCGTGTACAACCCCTCGGGCAACATAATCATAAGCAGCCCCTCGGGAAAACATGAATCAAGAACAGCCCCTCGGGCAAACATCACTATCACTCATATGCAGCCTCTCGGCCATACCTCACAATCACTCGTAAACAGCCCCTCGGGCAAAACATCATATCACTCACTCAGGTTACTCGCGCTCACTGGGGGTGTACAGACTCTAGAGGGGCTCCTACAACCCAAGCACTATAACAAGCCACCGCGTGGCATAAATCAATCATGCCCTCGGCCTTACAAAATCATGAATCGGTAACAACATGCTGCGGTGTGCAGCCCGATCCCATAAATATACTCACAAAAACACACCCCTCGGCCTCACTCAGTCATAAACCTCTCAAGCAACTCGGGCTATCAGTAAAAACAGGGTGCTCAGTCAAAAATAACGTTTTACATGCATCAAAATGGGGTAATAAAGACTGAGTTATGAAATCAGTAAACATAGCATGACTAAGTATAGATCTTAAATCAAAACATTGAGAGGATAATCAGAAAAGGCCCCTAAGGGTCCAAACAGCTCTGGCACAAAGCCCAAATATGGCATCCAGCCCAATTTATAGGAAATTCTTTCTAAAACACATAGTATCATATAATTTAAGTCAAATACGCAACTTTATAGTTGCTACGGGACGGACCAAGTCACAATCCCCAACGGTTCATTCCCACACGCCCGTCACCTAGCATGTGTGTCACCTCAAAATAGTAAAACAATGTGAAATCTGGGGTTTCATACCCTTAGGACTAGATTTACAATCATTACTTACCTCAAACAGGTCAATTCTCTACCACGCGATGCTCTTGCCTCTCGACTCAGCCTCCACATGCTTCGAATCTATTCACAATCAGTATATTATCATCAATATACGCTAATGGAATGAATTCCACAAGAAAAAAATCAAATTATACCAAAATCTTGAAATCCGCTCAAATTCGGCCCCCAGTCCCACGTCTCGAAATCTAACAAAAATTACAAAACTAGAAAGCCCGTTCACTCACGAGTCCAACCATACCAAATTTATCAAAATCCGACCTCATTTGGTCCCTCGAATCCCCAAATCAAACTCGGCCCTCAAATCTTCAATTAAAGTCTTCAACAAGCCCAATTCACCCGTACATATCCCTTTTTATCCTTTATAGATTTCATACTGGGCCTTTAAGCCCCAATCTAGGTTACATGATTCAATAATTAATCATTATTAAGCTATTGAAGCACTAGAATCACCAACCATCCTAACAAGATTCAGAATTTCACTATTCATCTTCTTCTATATTCAAGAACCCTAACTCACAATACCCATTTCAAGGACTAGCATAATTCTTCAACCAATTGGTACTTTCTACTTCACAATACATTTCAAATAGTTAATCCATTGTTGTATTTAAGTGTAGGGTGGAGAATATACCTCTTGTAGATCAAACCCTAACTTGAACCCTTTTGAATAATTCTTGAAGATTAGAGAAATTTCTATGAATTTCAATCAATATAGATGTTAATACTACCATTAACTAGTGTTAGTCCATTATAAAAATATCATAAAACTCAACTTTGATGTGCATTTGGGTTGAGGATGCTCCACCTTCTCTCTAGAATCCAAAACTTAGCCTAAAAATGTTATCTTTTTCTCTCTCCCCGAACCTCCCCTGTTTAATAGAAAATGAGTTGCATAGGTTGGCTGCGTAGCCTACGCAGATTGGCTACGAAGCTTAACCCTCCCCTTCACTTCCATGCTGATTTTGCCTACACAATGGTTCGTAGGCTACGCAAGACTCGCGTAGCTGTTTTATCACCATTTAGTAAAAAGGTCATAACTTCTTCTTGAATCTCCAACTGACGAACGGTTTGATGCATTGGAACTAGACTCAAAGAGCTATAATTTGATGGGTTACAAACCATATAAATATTCATATATCGAGAGTTATGCTCGTTTGAAGTTAGATCTTGTGCAAACTCACTTGAAACTTTATCCCATCATATAATTTTCAACTTGACTTAGCCTTAGGGATCTTCTTAGACCCTAAACCATTTTTAATGAATCTCATACATATATTATCATGATCAATTGATATCATTTAAATTATGTAATGACTCGGCCGGTCGTTTTGAGTGTTTTAGACCTGAACCCCTAATAGTTGCTTTCCCCACGTTTGTTTCTGTTATTGAAACTTGTCGGAGTGTCTAGTTATGGAATTCGGAGATATTCGGGACACATAATCCTTAATTATGAGTTTAAGCCTTAGAAATCAGACCGTAGTCGTAACTGTGTGAAAACGGATCTGGAATGGAAATTCGTCAACTTTGTTAGCTTCATTGAGTGATTTTGGGGTTAGAAGCGCGTCCGGAGTGTGTTTTCGAGGTCTGTGGTAGATTTAGGCTTGAATTGGCGAAAGTTAAAAATTCAACGATTTTGGCCAATAGGTGAAATTTTGATATCGGGCTCGGAATGGAACTCCGTAAGTGGATGTAGATCCGTAGTGTCATTTGTGACCTAGGTGTCAAATTTGAGGTCATTCGGACTAGTTTGACGTGTTTCGGCATCGGTTGTGGATTTTGGAAATATGTTAAGTTCTTAGGTTTGGATTCATGTGTAATTCGTGTTTTTGGTGTTATGTGATGTAGTTTGAAGGCTCGACTAAGTATGAATGATGTTAGATGACTGGTTGATACGTTTGGTTGGGGTCCCGGGGGCCTCGAGTGTGTTTTGGATGCTCATCGGGTCATTTTTGGACTTGTGGTGATTGTTGTTTTGTTGGTGTGAGTGCAGCCAGATTTTCTTCATTGTGATCGCGGGATGGAGTACGCAATCGCGTAGAGCAAGTTGTAGGCCAATCAGATTAATGCATTGTAATCGCATAGAATGGAACGCGATCGCTAAGTGTAGGCAGCTTGGTCATCGCGTTCGCGTGGGCTAGACCGCCTTCGCCTAAAAGCAGTGAGGCAGAAGTGGAGTTGAGCTTTTACTCTTCGCGGTCGCGTGAGCTCAGTCGCGTTCGTGTAGGTCTGAGGGGTTAGTGCATTGCATTCGCGTAGGGTATGCACGCGTTCACATAGTATAAATTTTGAGGCGCATATTTTTGTTCTTCGCGATCGCATTTGGCCTTCCGCGATCGCGATTAAGGCACATCTAGGAAGATTTTAAAACACCCAAAAATGAGGGTTAAGTCATTTTTCACAATTTGAAGTTGAGAACTCGGGATTAGGCGATTCTTGGAGCGATTTTCACTTGGGTGTTTTGGGTAAGTGATTCCTACTCGGTTGTGATTAATTCCCTCTAATCTATGCTTAATTTTATCATTTAAATTCGAAATTTGGGGTGAAAATTTGGGGAAAGTTCCTACACCGAATTTTGGGGTTTTGGTCGAGATGTTGGTATCGGATTTGAGTAAATTTGGTATGTTTAGACTCGTGAGTAAATGGGTGTTCGGAATTTGTGATTTTTTCCCGAATTTGAGATGTGGGCCCGGGGGACTTGTTGGGCAATTTTCCTAATTTCGTGCATTATCTTCGAATTGATTAGTCGAACTAGTTGCTTGTAGTGATATTTACATAATGTAATTTATTTGAATAGATTCGGGCCATTCAGAGTTGGACACTCGTGGCAAGAACGTTATTTCGAGTTGATTGAGCAGTCGAGGTAAGTGGCTTGACTCACTCTGTGTTAGGGACTTCCCCTTAGGTTGTTTTAACTTTTATTGTTATGTGGGTGACGTGTACGTGAGGTGACGAGTACGTACGTGGGCCATTATTGCAAAAATCCCATTTTTCCTTCGAAAATTTATAAAATTGTCTTTCTCCTATTACATTGCTTTAACGTGTTAAACTATTTAGTTTAGATTAGAAATGCATGCTTACGTGTCTAATTGTCTACTTGATACTCTGTGAGCCATGCTTAGTTAGGAGACTATTTTCCTTATCTGTGATTAGATGAACTATATATGTTGATGGTATTCCTGGCATTCATCCTGCATCGCATATTTAAATTGGGACTACGGACGCATTCCGAGAGATCCCCTTGTACTGCATATGTAAATTGGGACTACGGACGTATTCCGAGATATCCCCCTGTACTGCATATTTATTTTGGGAATACGGATGTATTCCGGGAGATCCCCATGTACTGCATAATCATTTGGAACTACGGGACAGTTTACCGGGAGATTCCACCTTGCGATACATTTTGTTGAGCCGAGGACTCTCTTTACTATAAAAATTTAGATTATTTTCTTAAACTGCTTACTATAAACATTAATTATCTTTTGTACTGTGTTTAAATTTATTTATATAGAAATCCAGTAGATCCTTAACCTGACCTCATCACTACTTGACTGGGTTTAGGCTTGGAATTTACTAGGTACCAAATGTGGTGTACTCATGCCCTTTCCTGCACATCCTTTCGTGTGCAAACCCAGATACGAGCTATCAGCCTCATGGTTAGTTGTTGCTGCTGATTCTAGGAGACTGCAAGGTCTTTTCTGCCGTGTCCGCAGAATCCTCCGAGTCCCCTTCTATTCTATCGTTTAGAGTTGTTCCTATGTATTTTCCAGACTTGTTTAGAGCTACAGTAATTGTTAGAAGCTTGTGACTACTTGTGACATTCTGGGTTATTGGGAAAGCATTTTTGTATGACCCGAGCGGCCAGTATGTTATTTATATCATTGCCTTATTTCCTTTATTTCTTGTGTTTTACGTCAATGTTTCCCTTAATAGTAGACTTACCTAGTCGTAGAGACTAGGTACCGTCACGATACCTTTCGGAGGGTAAATCGGATCGTGACAAGTTGGTATCAGAGCGTCTAGGTTCATAGGAGTCGCAAGTCACAAGCCGATTTATTAGAGTCTCGCGGATCGGTGCGGAGACGTCCGTATATATCTTCGGGAGGCTATGTAACTATTAAGAACAATCATATTCTTTGGTTTCCTTGTCGTGCGATTTATTGACATCAAAAATTTTAAAACTCTATTTTATTCTTTCTCACAGATGGTGAGGACTCGTACCGGGAGGACCAATGATCAGGCACCCGAGCCCCTAGTCAGAGCTTCCAGAGGCAGGGGAGGGTTAGGGGAGGAGCACGCGGTGTAGCTCGAGCACCTGGGAGAGCGGCGATAGAGGAGCCCACAGAAGCTCCGGCTGGGGGCCGGCACAGGAGGTCCCTATTGCTGCTCCAGCCTTCGAGGAGACTTTGGCTCAGTTCATGAGCATGTTCAGCATTCTGACTCAGGCTGGGATACTTTCAATAGCCCCAGCCACATCTCAGGCTGGGGGAGGGGCACAAACTCCCGCAGCCCGCACTCCTGAGTAGAGGGGCCAGGTTGATCAGGCCCCAAAGTACATTCTTATGCCCCCAGTGGTTCCAGTTCAGCATGAGGTCGGGGTAGTTGCTTATGAGGCAGAGCAGATCAAACTTGAGAGGTACAAGAAGTACCACCCGCCTACTTTCAGCGGACTAGCTTCAGATGACGCTCTAGGTTTTCTTGAGGAATGTCATCGTATTCTCCGCACTATGGGCATTGTGGAGACTAGTGGGGTTTCTTTCACCGCTTTCTAGCTGAGTGGAGCGGCATATCAATAGTGGCGTGCCTATGAGCTGAGTAGTCCGGATGAGGCAGCTTCACTCACTTGGACTTAATTTTATGAGATGTTTCTGTGAGAGTATGTTCCTCATAGCCTCAGGGATTGAGCAGCTGCGCCAGGGTACTATGACTGTGTCGGAGTATGCAGTTTGTTCAATGAGTTAGCTCGGCATGCACCGGCTCTAGTTGATACAGTCAGAGAGAGGGTCTGTCGCTTCATTGAAGGACTCCATCCGAGTATTCAGACTAGTATGAACAGGGATTTAGAGGTGGATATTACATATCAACAGGAAGTGAGTATTGCCAGGAGAGTGGAGCGCATGTTTTCCTGGGACAGAGAGGATAGAGAGGCCAAGAGGTCTCGAGAGACTGGTCATTATTCGGTAGCTCGTGCACCAGCAGCACACCATGGTAGGGGTTTTATAAGTCGCCCTGTTCATTCGGCTCTTCCTGCAGCCAGCGGTATTCTAGCTCCTCCTAGACCTCAGGAGCCCTATTATGCACCACTAGTGTCCAGCATGCCGCCTGCTCGAGGTGCTATTACCAGCCAGTCCAGCAGGACAGCTCGTATTCAGTATCAACTGCAGCATCCTCCGAGGGGTTGTTTTGAGTGTGGTGACACTCGTCACATGGTTATAGATTGCCCCAGAGCTATAAGGGGTGCATCTTCATAGACTTATCAGCCTTCGCGTGCTCCACCGGGACCTCTGGCTATTCTTCCATCGCCATTTGCCACTCCACCTCCTCAGCCAACTCGAGGTGGAGGTCAGGGAGGTTGAGGTCTCCTTAGAGGGGGAGGCCAGGCCAGGTACTATGCCCTTCCAGCCCGTTCAGAGGTTGTCGCTTCAGATTCAATCATCACAGGCATCGTCCCTGTTTGTCATAGGGATGCATCAGTATTATTTGACCCAAGATCTACGTATTCATACGTGTCTTCTTATTTTTCTGTACATTTGGGGATATCTCGGGATTCTTTGAGTTCCCCTATTTATGTTTCTACTCCCGTGGGAGATTCTCTCATTGTGGACCGCGTATATCGGTCGTGTTTGATTGTTATTAGTGGTTTTGAGACCAGAGCTGACTTGTTATTACTCATTATGGTAGATTTTGATGTTATCTTGGGCATGGACTGGTTGTCGCCGCATTATGCTATTCTTGATTATCATGCTAAAACCGTGACGCTGGCTATGCCAGGTTTACCGAGATTAGAATAGAGAGGTACCATAGAGTACACTCCTTGAAGGGTCATTTCTTTCTTAAGGCTCAGCGAATGGTTGAGAAGGGGTGTGATGCGTATTTGGCCTATGTGAGAGATGTCAGTTTTGATACCCCTACAGTAGAGCCAGTCCCATTGGTGAGGGACTTCCCCGATGTTTTTCCAGCTGATCTTCCGGGTATGCCGCCCGATAGAGATATTGATTTCGGCATTTATTTGTTGTCGGACACTCAGCCCATTTCTATCCCTCCCTACCGTATGGCTCTTCCTGAGTTGAAGGAGTTGAAGGAGTAGTTACAAGATTTGCTTGATAAGGGTTTCATCAAGCCTAGTGTATCACCTTGGGGTGCTCCGGTATTGTTTGTTAACAAAAAGGATAGTTACTTGAACAAGGTTACAGTGAAGAACATGTATCCTTTGCCTCGCATTGATGATTTATTTGACTAGTTACAGGGTGCCAGGGTATTTTCCAAGATTGACTTGCGTTTTGTCTATTATCAGTTGAAGATTTGGGGTTCGGACATCCTGAAAACTTCTTTCAGGACCAGATATGGTCATTATGAGTTTCTTGTCATGTCTTTTAGGCTGGCCAATGCCCCAGCAGCCTTTATGCATTTGATGCACAGTGTGTTCTGGCCTTATCTTGATTCTTTCGTCATTGTGTTTATTTACGACATCCTAGTATATTCCCGATCTTAGGAATATCATGATAAGCACTTGAGGACCATGCTTCAGACTTTGAGGGAGAAGAGATTGTACGCAATGTTTTCTAAGTGTGAGTTCTGGCTTGATTCAGTGGCATTATTGGGCCACGTAGTGTCGTGTGATGGGATTAAGGTAGATCCGAAGAAGGTGGAGGTGGTGCAGAGTTGGCCTAGACCGTCATCAGCTACTGAGATCCGCAGTTTCCTTGGTTTGGCAGGGTATTATCGCCGCTTTGTAGAGGGATTTTCATCCATTGCAGCACATATGACCAGGCTGACCCAGAAGGTGCTCCGTTGAGGTGGACTGAGGAGTGTGAGGAGAGCTTTCAGAAGGTCAAGATAACCCATACTACAACCCCAGTATTGGTATTTCCTACAGGTTCAGGGTCCTATACAGTCTATTGTGATGCCTCGAGGATTGGCCTTGGAGCGGTATTGATGCAGGACGGTAGGGTGATTGCCTACGCTTCCAGACAGTTGAAGATGCATGAGAAGAACTATCTGGTTCATGATCTCGAGTTCACAGATATTGTTCACGCCCTGAAGATCTGGCGTCATTATTTGTATGGTGTACCCTGTGGGATTTTCACGGATCACCGGAGTTTACAGCACTTGTTCAGGCAGAAGGACCTTACTTTGTGACAGCGTAGGTGGTTGGAGATACTCAAGGACTATGACATCACTATATTATATCACCCGGGGAAGGCCAATGTGGTGGCCGACGCCTTGAGTCGCCAGGAGGAGAGCTTGCGGAGTTTGGCATATCTTCCGGCAGTTAAGAGGCCTTTAGCCTTGGATGTGCAGGCCTTAGCCAATCAGTTCGTGAGAATTGGATCTTTCAGAGCCTCGTCGGGTTTTAGCTTGTGTGGTTGCTCGGTCTTCTCTTCATGACCGCATCAGAGAGCGTCAGTATGATGATCCCTACCTTCTGGTTCTTTAGGATAGGGTCTGACGAGGTGATGCCAGGGATGTGACTATAGGTAATGATGGTGGGATGAGGATGCAGGTTCGCATCACTGTGCATAGTGTGGACAGGCTTCGGGAGTTGATTCTGGAAGAGGCCCATATCTCGCGGTACTCCATTCTTCCGGGTGTCGCGAAGATGTACGAGGACCTGAGACAGCACTATTGGTGGAGAAGGATGAAAAAGGATATAGTTGGATTTGTGGCCAGGTGTCTCAACTGTCAACAAGTCAAATATGAATATCAGAGACCAGAAGGATTACTTCAGCAGATTGAGCTCCCAGAGTGGAAGTGGGAGCAGATAACCATGGACTTTGTGGTTGGACTTCCTCATACTTTGAGAAAGTTTGATGCTATTTGGGTGATCGTGGATCGGCTGACCAAGTCGGCCCATTTCATTCAAGTGTTGACTACCTACTCCTCAGAGAGGTTGGCTGAGATTTATATCAGGGAGATTGTCCACCTTCACGGTATTCCAGTATCTATCATTTCAAACAGAGGTATAGAGTTCACATCACGATTCTGGAGAGCCGTTCAGTAGGAGTTGGGTACCAGGGTGGAGTTGAGCACAGCCTTTCATCCTCAGACGGACGGGCAGTCCGAGAGCACGATTCAGATTCTTGAGGATATGCTCCGTGCCTATTTGATGGAGTTCGGAGGGTCATGGGACCAATACTTGCCACTTGCAGAGTTTGCTTATAATAACATCTACCAGTCCAGCATTCAAATGGCACCGTGTGAGGCTTTGTACAGTAGGCGGTGTCGGTCCCTAGTAGGATGGTTTGAGCCAGGCGAGGCCCGATTGTTGGGTACAGCTTTGGTCCAAGATGCCATGGATAAGGTGAAGGTGATTCAGGAGAGACTTCGCACATCCCAGTCCAGACAGAAGAGTTACGTGGACCGGAAGGTTCGTGATTTGGCATTTATGACTAGTGATCGAGTGTTGCTTCGGCTATCGTCTATGAAGGGCATCATGAGGTACGGGAAGAAGGGTAACTTGAGTTCGATGTTCATTGGTCCTTTTGAGATATTGCGACATATTAGGGAGGTTGCTTATGAGCTTGTCTTGCCTCCCAGTCTAGCAGGAGTTCATCCGGTATTCCATGTTTCTATGCTCTGGAAGTATCACGGGGATCCGACTCATGTATTAGATTTCAGCTCAGTCCAGTTGGACAAGGACCTATCTTATGTTGAGGAGCCAGTAGCCATCTTGGATAGGCATGTCAGAAAGCTTAGGTTGAAGAATATTGCATCTGTAAAAGTCCAGTGGAGGGGTCAGCCAGTCAAGGAGGCGACTTGGAGACCAAGAAAGTTATGCGCAGCCAGTACCCTCACCTTTTCTCAGCTCCAGGTATGTCTTTATACTCGTTCGAGGATGAACAATTGTTTTAAGAGAGGGAGAATGTAACGATCCAGCCAGTCGTTTTGTTTTTTTGAGCCCCGAACCCCTAATAACTGTTTTCCCCACGTTCGCTTCTGTTATTAGGACTTGCCGAAGTGTCTAGTTGTGGAATTCAGAGAGTTTTGGGACACATAGTCCCTAATTATGAGTTTAAGCCTTAAAAATCGGACCGTAGTCGGAACTGTGTGAAGACGGATCCGGAATGAAAACCCGTCAACTCAGTTAGCTTCGTTGAGTGATTTTGGGGTTAGGAGCGCATCTAGAGTGTGTTTTCGAGGTATGTGGTAGATTTAGGCTTGAATTAGCGAAAGTTAGAAATTCAGCAATTTCAGCAGATAGGTGAAATTTTGATATCGGGCTCGGAATGGAACTCCATAAGTGGTCGTAGGTCTGTAGTGTCATTTCTAACCTGTGTGTCAAATTTGAGGTCATCCGGACTAGTTTTGACGTGTTTCAGCATCAGTTGTGGATTTTGGAAATATGTTAAGTTCTTAGGCTTGAATTCATGTGTAATTCATGTTTTTGGTGTTATGTGATGTGGTTTGAAGGCTCAACTAAGTCTGAATGATGTTAGATGACTGGTTGGTAGATTTGCTTGGGGTCCCGGGGGCCTCGGGTATGTTACGGATGCTCATCGGGTCATTTTTGGACTTGTGGTGATTGTTGTTTTGCTGGTATGAGTGCAGCCAGATTTTCTTCATTGCGATCGCGTGAGGGAGTACGCGATCGCGTAGAGTAAGTTGGAGGACAGTCAGATTAATGCATTGTGATCGCATAGAATGGATCGTGATCCCCTAGTGTAAGCAGCTTGGTCATCGCATTCGCGTAAGCTAGGCCGCCTTCGCCTAAAAGGAGTGAGGCAGCAGTGAAGTTGAGCTTTTACTCTTCGCGGTCGCGTGAGCTCAGTCGCGCTCGTGTAGGTCAGAGGGGTTAGTGCATCGGGTTCGCGTAGGGTATGCACGCGTTCGCGTAGTATAAATTTTGAGGCGCATATTTTTGTTCTTCGCGATCGCGTTTGGCCTTCTGCGATCGCAATTAAGGCACATCTGGGCAGATTTTAAAACACCCAAAAATGAGGGTTAAGTCATTTTTCATAATTTGAAGTTGAGAGCTCGGGATTAGGAGATTCTTGGAGGGTTTTTCACTTGGGTGTTTCGGGTAAGTGATTCTTACTCTGTTGTGATTAATTCCCGCTAATCTATGCTTAATTTTATCATTTAAAATCGAAATTTGGGGTGAAAATTTGGGAAAAGTTCCTAGGCCAAATTTTGGGGTTGTGGTCGAGATGTTGGTATCGGATTTGAGTAAATTTGGTATGGTTAGACTCGTGAGCGAATGGGTGTTCGGAATTTGTGATTTTTACCCGAATTTGAGACGTGGGCCCGGGGGACTTTTTGGGCAATTTTCCTATTTTCGCGCTTTAGCTTCGAATTGATTAGTCGAACTAGTTGCTTGTAGTGATATTTACATTATGTAATTTATTTGAATAGATTCGAGCCATTCGGAGTTTGATACTCATGGAAAGAACGTGATTTCGAGTTGATTGAGCAGTCGAGGTAAGTGGCTTGCCTAACTCTGTGTTGGGGACTTCACCTTAGGTTGTTTTGACAATTATTGTTATGTGGGTGCCGTGTTCTTGAGGTGACGAGTACGTACACAGACCATTATTTCAAAAATCCCATTTTTCCTTCGAAAATTCATATAATTGTATTTCTCTTATTACATTGCTTTAACGTGTTATACTGTTTAGTTTAGATTAGAAAGGCATGCCCTACATGTCTAATTGTCTACTTGATACTCTGTGAGCCATGCTTAGTTAGGTTATTGTTTTCCTTATCTGTGATTAGATTAACTGTATATATTGATGGTATTCGTGGCATTCATCCTGCATCGCACATTTAAATTGGGACTACGGACGCATTCTGGGAGATCTCCATGTACTGTATATTTAAATTGGGACTACGGACGTATTCCGGGAGATCCCCCTATACTGCATATTTATTTTGTGACTACGGACGTATTCCGGGAGATCCCCCTATACTGCATAATCATTTGGAACTACGGGACGGGATCCCGGAAGATTCCACCTTTCGCTACAGTTTGTTGAGCCGAGGACTCTCTTTACTATAAAACTTTAGATTATTTTCTTAAACTGCTTACTGTAGACATTAATTATCTTTTGTACTTTGTTTAAATCGATTTATATAGAAATCCAGTAGAGCCTTAACCTGACCTCGTCACTACTTGACTGGGGTTAGGCTTGGCAATTACTGGGTACCAAAATGTGGTTTACTCATGCCCTTTCTTGTACATCTTTTCGTGTGCAAATCCAGATACGAGCTATCAACCTCATGGTTAGTTGTTGCTGCTGATTCTAGGAGACTGCAAGGTATTTTCTGCCGCGTCCGCAGAATCCTCCTAGTCCCCTTCTATTCTATCACTTAGAGTTGTTCCTATGTATTTTCCAGACTTGTTTAGAGATACAGTAGTTGTTAGAAGCTTGTGAGTACTTGTGACATTCCGGGTCATTGGGAAAGCATTTTGGTATGAGCCGAGCAGCCAGTATGTTATTTAATCATGGCCTTATTTCCTTTATTTCTTGTGTTTTACTTCAATTTTTCCCTTAATAGTAGTCTTACCTAGTCGTAAAGACCAGGTGCTGTCACGATACCTTTTGGAGGTTAAATCGGGTCGTGACAAATTACCAGTTGATAGTAGCCTATATTATGCATTGTTGACGCTATTTATACTCTAATTTAACCGCACTTTATTGATGTTTAAATGCTAAAAAATAACAAAATGCTTTAATGGAGAAATTTATTCTTTGTAGGAGCCACTCTGAGCTAGGAGGGAGATAAAGAGTGTTTTGAAGTCAATTATGAACATACAAGGCCAATCGAATGATAGCCTGGATGAAAAAGAGCGAGGAAAACAAGGAAAAATGCAAGAGGTAGGTCCGTGACCGCGGACCTGGGCACGCTGGAACGCGGAGGAAAACAATGAAGCAGTGCACATCTGCGGCTGAGTCCGCGGTTGAGTTCGCGATCGCGGACAGGTTTTTAAAAGCGATAAACTGCAAGGGATTTTGTGTAAATTCTTTAGCAATTAACCTAAACCTATAAGAGCCCAAACTCTCCCAGAAGTCAGATTAGGCTTGTTTTAGACATAATTGGAGGCAAGAACAAGTGAGAGGAGATCAAGCAATTCTTTAGAGTTTCTTTCTTCTTCTTTCTATTCATTATTGTGAATCATGAATCGTATTATTACTATGTTTTATATTAGTATGAAATGCTAAATCTTTAATCTAGGGTTGATGGAACAAATTGTTGGATGAAGTTTTAACTCTATTTTGATATAATCGAACCATGTTTGTTCTATGATTGTTCAACTACGTTTTGTATTGTGGTTAACTGAAAGGGCCCTTGATTAACTGTGTCTAGTTGCTTTGTGTTGCTTGAGAAAGAACACTTGGTTAGATTGTTGTTGAACAACATCACTTTCGGGTAATTGAAGAGATTAATTACTTGAATTTAAAAGTGGGTTTAGAAATAACAAAGCTTTGGTGGGATAATTCTAAGTTGCATAAATTGTTAGATAATAGTAGTTCGAAAGAATGCTTCTAGTAAATTATCGTAATTTATCGAGAAATAATTACGATAGCCCGGAACTCATAGTCCTCATAGAGTATTACGGCGAGATTATAGCTAAAGAGTTAAGAATTAATCCGGCAATTGGGGAAATCAATAGCCCTAGATCCTTTTACCATTGAATTCAACTTTATTCTTGATTATTTCTAGTTTTATTGTCATTTTACATTATCTAAATAAATTTTACTGTTATTTCATAAAAATCTTGCACCCATAAGTTGTCTGAGCTTGTCGTCAGCATTACTAAAAGTTGTAGTCAATAGGTTAGTTCCCTGTGGGATTCGACTCCGGACTTGAACCGGATTATATTTCAGCGACCGCTTTGTCCTTTTTATAAGGCATAGTAGGGCGTGACAAAATTTTGGCGTCGTTTCCGGGGAACTAACAGTGTTATTTATTACAACTTAGAAGAATTGCTAGGATTTTTAGTTTAGATCAATTTTCTACGGTGTTAAATACTTTTCCATTGAAATTCTCACGTTTGAACTCTCTTGTGACTCGGGTGTATGCCTAGAAGCTCTTCGAGGACGGGTGAACTTTTCGAACGACTCTCAGACCCCGAGAAAACATTAAGGGCCTTAAACTGAACCAACAAAAAGAACAAACAGTTACAACAAAAACATCAACTCGAAATTGAAATGGACAATGTGGATGATGTCGATGGAAACAATCGGAATAATCGGGTTGACCCAAACAATGGAGAGGTGTCACCTCTTGTGCCAGAAGCTGCTCTTTATGATTGGGCACAACCAACTGCTGACAACCTGTCCACCGCCATTGTTGTACCCCAGATACAAGTGGAGACATTCCAGATCACAACAACATGTTGCATCTGTTGCAGAATAAGGGACTGTTCTCTGGGTCACACATTGAAGATCCACAACAACATCTCAAAAACTTCCTGTCAATATGTGTGACCCAAAGAAAGCCGAATTTGACTCCGAAAGCCATCAAGCTATTACTGCTTCCATTCTCTGTGACTGGAGAGGCTCAAACTTGGCTGAATTCGCTCCCAATAAATTCCATTGCCACTTGGGAGGAATTAGTCAAGCAGTTCCTAAACAAGTTTTATCCTCCCAACAAGACTGCAAGGAAGATTGATGAGATATTACAGTACAGGCAAAAATCTATTGAAACCTTGCAAGAAACCTGGGAGAGGTTAAAAGGGATGCCTCGTGAAGTGCCCACACCATGGCATTCCAGACCAAATGCTTAGACAAAGATTCTACATGGGTTTGGCAGATAGTTTGAAAGCCAATGTAGATGCTTCAGCTGGGGATGCATTTCTGAGCATGACATTCACAGAGTGCAAGATTCTTCTCGATAAGATGTCCCAATATTCAAGCTAGATGACTAGAGGTACGACACTGACACCAATAGTGCATTATGTTGCTCTTGACCCAAACAATTCCCATGCAGAGAACATAGCCACGCTCATGACTCAGATGAGCATATTGACAAAGAATATCGATGATATAGGTACAAAGCAAGTGCACATTGTTGATACAACAAATGGGGGATTGTGCACCCTTGCATAAATCAATCTTATGTGTGCTCGTGGAGTGGAGAGAATGGCAACCAGGGTTTCAGAGAAGACATGAATTATGTCAATAACTTCGGGGGTCAGAGGCAAGGAGGGCAACACTGGGGGCCAGCACCAAATCAACAGTACAGACCTAACATGCCACAACCTGGAGGTGCACGACCACAAGGCCAATTTGTGTCATATCAAAGGAAACAGGGCTATCAATAGAAGCACCAGCAACAGTTAGCATACCAACCACCTCATCAACAGCATGACGGCAACATTGTAGAAATCAGGGGCATGCTGCAATAACTCATTGGAACAAATATTAAGATGCAAGAAAAGTTAGCAGCACATGACTCAGCAATCAAAGGCATTGAGACTCAACTGGGACAGCTGTCCATGGCCTTAAACAATTGTCCCCAAGGAACATTTCCGGCAACTACAAATATTAACCCAAAGGAGCAAAACCCAAATCAGCTAATGGCAGTGAGTCTTAGGAATGGAAGAGATTTAGACAGAGAGAAAGAACTTGATCAACCTAGAAGAGAGACTATGCCAGTCACTCCAGTTACATTAAAGGCAGAGGAATCAACAGAGCTCACCGAGGTGATAGTTGAACAGGCACAGGTTGACAAGGGTAAGGCAAAAGAAGGTGAACAAGTCTCAGAACAGGTGGCACCTCTTGTGTCAGAAGCTTTCAACAAAGAAAAGACATTGAGCAGTGGACAAAGAGTGATTCCTGCACCATTCCCTAAGCCTCATCAGAGGAGGAAAGACTTGTTGCTTTCATACTTCTTCTTCCTGCTACGCCCTTGCTTTCCCACCGCTCCAAATTCATGGAAATGCTTCGCCAGATTCAATTGGATATCCCACTGATGGATGCTTTGAGGGAAATGCCAGGGTATGTAAAAATGATGAAGGACCTGATGTCGCAAAAATTTGACTTCCAGGACTTGACCATTGTAACTCTGACACAGACCTGCAGCGCGGTAGTGACAAGACCCATGGCCCAAAAGGTGTATGATCCAGGTAGCTTCACTATCCCATGTACTATTGGGAGTTATGCTTTTGCTAAAGCATTGTGTGACTTGGGAGCCAGCATAAACTTGATGCCCTTGGCAATCTATACAAAACTGGGCATTGGCAGAGCTAGGCCGACCTCGATGTTGCTGCAAATGGTTGATCGCACGGTCAAAAGAACGACAGAAATTCTTGATGATGCGCTTGTGCAAGTGGGGAAATTTTTATCCCCTGCAAACTTTGTTATTCTTGATTGTCAGGTAGATGAGGAGATACCCGNAGGGTCTCATCATCTTGATCCAGGTAGCTTCACTATCCCATGTACTATTGGGAGTTATGCTTTTGCTAAAGCATTGTGTGACTTGGGAGCCAGCATAAACTTGATGCCCTTGGCAATCTATACAAAACTGGGCATTGGCAGAGCTAGGCCGACCTCGATGTTGCTGCAAATGGTTGATCGCACGGTCAAAAGAACGACAGAAATTCTTGATGATGCGCTTGTGCAAGTGGGGAAATTTTTATCCCCTGCAAACTTTGTTATTCTTGATTGTCAGGTAGATGAGGAGATACCCGTCATTCAAGTAAGGCCATTCTTAGCCACTGGGAGAGCATTGATTGATTGTGAGACTCGAGAACTGAAAATGATGTTGAACAATGAAGAAATAATATTCAACGTTCAACAATATATGAGGAGACCCAGTGAATTTGCAAACTGCTCACTAGTGGAGGCCGTGGATGTGATACTGCAAAAAGATGATGAGACCCTTAATGTCAAGGATCCATTGGGAGCCTGCTTGACGAACTTGGAAGAGATGGACGGTGAAAGGTTGGTAGAGTGGGTCATGGATCTCGAAGGTCAAGGATTCAAGAATCAGTTCGATCCCCTACGTTTAGAAGAGAGAGAGCGACACCACCTGCAAAACCATCAATAGAGGAACCACCACAGTTGGACTTGAAACCGCTTCCAGCCCACCTCAAGTACGCTTTCTTGGGCCCCAATTCTACTTTGCCTATTATTATATCATCTGGTTTTCTAGTTGTGCAGGTAGAGAAATTATTGTAGGTATTGCAAGAGTGTAAGACTGCCATTGGTTGGACCATGGAAGATATAAAGGATATCAGCCCAGCCTTCTGCATGCACAAGATTCTTCTGGAAGAGGGGAACAAACCTTCCAGAGAACATCAACGACGGCTGAACTCGAATATGAAAGAATTAGTAAAGAAGGAAGTGATCAAGTGGCTGGATGCGGGTATCATCTTCCCCATCTCTGACAGCAATTGGGTCAGTCCTGTCCAATGTGTGCCGAAAAAGGAAGGAATGACAGTCATACAAAATGGGAAGAATGATTTGATCTCAAATCGTACAATCACGGGGTGGCGGATTTGCATGGACTATCGAAAATTGAACACAGCCACCCAGAAGGACCATTTCCCCTTACCTTTCATTGACCAGATGTTGGACAGGTTAGCTAGGAGATCCCACGTCTGTTTCTTGGACAGATATTCGGGGTATAACCAGATCTCAATAGCCTCAGAAGATAGAGAGAAAATGTCCTTCACTTGTCCGTATAGCATCTTTGCTTTTCGGAGAATTCCCTTTGGACTTTGCAATGCACCGGCTACATTCTAACTATGCATGTTAGCCATTTCACTGACATAGTTGAGGACATTATGGAGGTGTTTATGGATGATTTCTCTGTGGTAGGGGATTTATTAGAAGATTGTCTTCACAACCTAAGAAGAGTGTTTAAAATATGTGTGGAGACAAATTTGGTGCTGAATTGGGAGAAGTGCCACTTTATGGTACAAGAAGGAATGGTTTTGGGGCATCGAGTGTCCAAAAATGGAATTGAAGTCGACCATGCCAAGGTTGATGTTATGGAGAAGCTCTCATCACCCACGTCAGTAAAGGCAGTGAGAAGTTTCCTTGGGCACGCCGGGTTCTATAGGCAGTTCATTAAGGATTTTTCCAAGATTGCTAACCCCTTATGTAAGCTGCTTGAAAAAGACCAGCCCTTTGTGTTTTCTGATTCTTGCAGGTTGGACTTTGAGGAGCTGAAGAAGAAATTGGTGACTGCACCCATCATTGTTTCACCCAACTGGGAGCAACCATTCGATCTCATGTGCGACGTTAGTGATTATGCTATAGGAGCAGTCTTAGGGCAACGCAAGGATAAGATGATGCACCTGATCTACTATGCAAGCAGGACACTCAGTGGTGCACAGCTTAATTACACTGTCACGGAAAAGGAAATGCTCGATGTAGTGTTTTCCTTCAAAAAATTCAGGTCGTACTTAATTGTCTCAAAAGTTATTGTTTATACTGACATGTAGCAATTAGGTACTTGATATCAAAGAAGGACTCAAAGCCACGCTGGGTTCTTTTTCTACAAGAATTCGATATAGAAATATGTGACAGAAAAGGGACGGATAATCAAGTGGCAGACCACCTCTCAAGGTTAGAAGGAGCAGAAAAGAGAATGGAGGTTGAAGATATCACAGAGACATTCCCAGATGAACAGTTACTTGATGTGACAATGGAGGAGGCGCCATGATATGCTAATATTGCTAAATACTTGGAAAGCGGTATTGTGCCTTATGATCTCTCCTCAATTCAAAAGAAAAAATTCTTCCGTGATTGTCGATCTTATTATTGGGATGAACCCCTTCTTTTTAAGATATGTGTTGATAACATGATCCAGAGGTGTATCCACAAGAAAGATCAACCTTCTATTTTGCAGGCTTGCCATGCTTCACCATATGGTGGACACTTTGGAGGAATCCGGACAGCAGCAAAGTGTTGGAATCGGGATTTTATTGGCCTACCCTGTTCAAGGATGCCTATGCTTGGGTTAAAAGTTGTGATGAATGCCAAAGGACAGGCAACATATCTCGCTGTCACGAGATGCCGATGACCATAATTCAAGAGGTGGAGGTTTTTGACATGTGGGGGATCGACTTTATGGGGTCGTTCGTCAGCTCATAGGGTAACAAATATATATTGGTAGCAGTTGACTGTGTCTCCAAGTGGGTCGAAGTGGTGGCTTTCCCAACTAATGATGCAAAATGGGTGACAATTTTCCTAAATAAAAAAAATCTTCACACGTTTTGGTATCCCGAGAGCTATAATCAGTGATGGTGGAACCCATTTTTACAATAGAGCGTTTGCACGCTTGCTGGAAAAGTATGGAGTTCACCACAAAGTAGACTCACCATACCACCCACAAACAAGAAGGCAAGTTGAAGTGTCCAATAGGGAAATTAAAAGTGTCCTTACTAAAACAGTGAATGCAACAAGGACCAATTGAGCAAAGAAGTTGGATGATGCATTGTGGGCATACCGCACAGCATTTAAAACTCCAATTGGTATGTCACCATACAAGTTGGTGTTTGGAAAGGCATTCCACCTTCCGGTAGAGCTCGAACATAAAGCACTATGGGCATTGCGGCAGTTGAATTTGGATATGGAGACCGCAGGCACCAACAGAGTCACTGGGCTACATGAGCTCAAGGAATTCAGGTTCCAGGCATTCGAGAGTGCTAAACTATACAAAGAAAGGATGAAACTAATGCATGATAAGAACATCTGAAATCGGCACTTCAAACCCGGAGAGCTAGTGTTGTTATACAAATCGAGATTGAGATTGTTTCCGGGATAGTTAAAGTCCTGATGGTCAGGTGTCACGACCCAAAATCTTTAGTCGTGATGGCCCCTGCCGTGGAATCAGGCAAGCCACACATTTTGTTGAATCCAAGTTTTTTTTTTTTTTGAAAATTTATAAATTTAGAAGCAGAATATTGATAATAACCCATTTGAAACAACATTTAAAGCACATTTCAAAATCCAACCCATGATCTAGTGTCACCAAGTCACGAGCTACTACAACATACAAATGTAAAAAAATAGAGGAAATAAAAACATAGTCTGTAATAATAAAAGTGCAACAGTAAGATAAAGGAGGAGAAGACGAGGTCGCGATCACCAGCTTCTACCTCGATGACTCCGAAGAAACTTTGACAGCTGCTCAGTATCCACTACCGTGTCCCGGTGTACCTGGATCTGCACACAAGGTGCAGCGGGTAACGTGAGTACACCAACTCAATAAGTAACGAACCCAACCTATGGGCTGAGAGGTAGTGACGGACTAAACCTCGGGATTTACAATAAACAGCGTACAGAAATTACACATGCTAACAGTTTATCAGAAAATATACAAAATATGACAAGTATGCCGGAATACTCTACATGCCATCATATAAATATATGAAACCAGTGTGAAAATGCACATAGTGCTCACAAACCTCACACGGCAGTCCACTCAGTACCGTATATGGCTCTCAGGCCCAGGGAAGGTCCATCCTGGAATGTACATAATCTTCGGTGACTGTAGTCACTTGGTACTGAGGAAAAAGGCCAATCCAGCCCCATGGAGAAGATCCATCTTCGGAACGCAACACGCGGATAAGATCCATGTCTAGGGACGATCCATCCCTCATATATCATCAACTTCGGACAATGTCCATGTCCAGGGAAGATCCATCCCTCAATATCAATGCGCTCACTAGGGGTGTAAAGACTCCAGAGGGGCCCTATTGGCCCAAGCGCTATATCAAGCCAACAAAGGCATGATTAAACTATTGTTGCGGTGTGCAGTCCGATCTCGTAACTGTCTCAATAACAGACTCCCGGCCTCGCTCAGTCATTACTCTCTAGTCTCACTCATATGGCTCACAGATGTATAAATCAACCCAAAACAATGATAAATATGCATATAATCAACAATTATTGAGACTGAGGCATGAAATGATATGCTATAACAGGACTGAGTATATGAAATCAAATAATTACAAAATGAGACAGTAATATACGACCACTCGGGTCTCAGCATTTTCGGCGTGAAGCCTTAGCATTTATACTTAACATGATTCCTAACATGTTCACATTTACCACATTAATAGACATGCGGTTATCAATTCGTAATAACTACTACACGGTGCCATGGTATGAACCATTCCAAAAATACTCAGTGCACGCCCGTCACTTGGCATGTGCGTCACCTCAATTATATTCATATATCATATAGTTCGGGGTTTCAACCCTCAGAACCAAGTTTGGAAACGTTACTTACCTCAAAACCGGCTAAAATTCTAGCCCACAGTGCCCTTGCCTCTAGACTCAGCCTCTGAATGCTCCAAATCTACCAAAAATCATATTCATATCATTATTATATGCCAAGGAACGAAGCCCATTCGAAATTTATCAAAATTACCTAAAAATCCCGAAATTGGCCAAACCCGACCCTCGGGCCCACATCTCGTAATCCGATAAAATTTATATCAAAAGAATCCGCATCCTCCCACGAGTCTATACATACCAAGAACATCAAAATCGGACCTCAAATGACCCCTCAAATCCCCATTTTAAAGTCTCTAATTACAAGCCCTAATTACCCAATTTTTGGTACTAATTTCCCACAAATTTCACAACTAATCAGCCTGTTAATCACATATAAACGAGTTTTAAGTACAAAAGTCTTACCTCTATGAAGAACTCTCGAAATCCCTCTTCAAAACCCTTCAAAAGCTTCAAACCCGTGTAGAAATGGTGGAAGAACGACCCAAAAATCGCTAAGGGTCCTATTTATGTGTTCTGCCCAGCGATGACCGCACCTGCGGTCCCAGGTGCGCACCTGCGCGTTTCACTTAAATGCCATTTTCTGCACCTGCAACAAATCCTCCGCACTTGCGACTTCCTTCAGCCTGACCAAACTCCGCACCTGTGGCTAAAATTCCGCAGGTACGGCCACACCAGAAACATTGCACCAGCAGCTTTTTCTGCTTCATTATCCAATTTTAAATCCCCCGATGGCTGTCCAAAATCATCCTGAGCCCCTCGGGACCCCAACCAAAACTACCAACAAGTCATAAATGATCGCTCGGACTTAGTCGCACCCTCGGAACACCCAAAATAACATCAAAACACTAAATTCACCTCAGATTCAAGGCTATGAACTTAGAAATTTCCAAATTTCGCCAAAGATGCCGAAACCATCTAAAACACGTCCGATTAACCTGAAAATTTGCACACACATCCAAAATGACCCTACGAACCTGTTCCAACTTCCGGAATTCCATTCCGACCCCAATATCTTATATTCCACTGTCGACCGAAAATCGTCAAAACTCAATTTCGCCAATTCAAGCCTAGTTCTACTCCGGACCTCAAAACCACATTCTGATCACACTCCTAAGTCCCAAATCACCTAACAAAGCTATCCGAGCTATGAAATCTACATTTCGAGGTCGTTTACCTATAATTCAACTCTCGATTGACTTCTCCAACTATTAAGCTCATTTAAGGGACTAAGTGCATCAATCCTCACCACGACCACTTCGAACCCGAACTAACCGACCCAACATATCATAATTAGGTTAAATAGCATATTACAAGGCTGAAATAGAGGAAACAGGGCTAATCTCACGAAACGACCGACCGGGTCGTTACATCAAGACCCTTCAGAGTGGTGCAAATGTTCTTAAGTGGAGCTGTGGAGATTGAATCAGAAGATGGGACAAATAAGTTCACAGTGAATGAGCAAAGGTTGAAACACTACTTTGAAATGGCCGAAGAAAAAGGGGATAGAGTGGTAATAACTTCGGAAGAGCCCTAGTACGCGAATAAGGAGTAATGATCAAAACATGCATCGTGCGGCAACGTTAAATCAGGCACTTCCTGGGAGGCAACCCATGGGTTGTTGTAATTCGTTGTGTCGCGACGTTAACTCAGGCGCTTCTTGGGAGGAAACCCATGATCTTCTTTTGTTTTTCTTTTGGTATTGTATTTGATGTGAACGATATTAATTGAAGAACTAGTGTGCAGGGAACTATTTGGGCACATCGGAAGGAGTCGGGGTCAAACGCTAACCCCGGAAGAGGTAAAAATTGAAGAAAATAGAAAAATGATCGGAACACCGCTCTGCGACCGCAGACGCAACCGCGTATGGGGCGCGGAGTTTAATGGTCTTTCTTCCCGACATCTGCGACCACGGATGCGACTACGGACAGGGCACGGAGTTTAATGGTCTTTCTGCCCAGCGTCCGCGACCGCGGACGGGGCATGGAGCTTAATGGTCTTTCTGCCTAGCGGACGCGACCGCGGAGCTGGGCGCTGACGGGGCAGACAGGTAAGTTTTTTTTTATTTTCTTTTTTTAATTCACCCTAAAACCTAATTCCCCCTCCCACTAAAACTCTAACATCCGCCCAACCTCCCCGTTTTCCCCATTCCCTTTCCCCTCTTCTACTCTAACTCTCCCTCTCCCTCTCCCTCTCCCTCTCCCCCTCAAATTCTCAAAATACACAACCCTCCTTCCCCCACTAAAATCATAAAAATCTCTATTTCTCTCATCCTCTCTCCATTAACAAGATCCCACCTCCACCACCTCAAGAATCTCAAGTAAGTACATGATTTCTCTCGTCCTTCTTAATTTTCTTTCTTTTGTAGTTCTATTTTCAGATTTTTATATTGATTTTAGCTTAAATTTCTTTTCTTTTTTTGTTGTTAGTGTATATAATGGGTAGGAAAAATCATGAGTTGTTGTATTAGAGGTAGTTGGTGGTAGAGATGGGCGTGTGAGGCCATTAGATGTGATATGGGAGTCTTGGTAACTCCATGGGGTATTTGTGCTACTTTTTAGCCATATGCACACTAGGTGTTTGTTAAATTGCCTCAAGGAGATTTAAATTCAATTGTGACCATGGTGCGGGTAAAGTATGAGTAACCGCTCGAGGTTCACAAAAGTTGCACCCCTACTAACAGTGGCACTTGTTTTTTCAGGTATCATAAATCCCTCCCAGAAGAGACGTGTTACAGGATCCTCGGCTAGTGGATCGGGGATTTCCTCTAGAGCACGAGCACCGACTAGCACGAGTCAATTTGACAATCGCCAGTTTGTGTCCAGAAAAGCTCAGGAGCGTTTCAGTAACAAGGCGTCAAAGAAGCCTGTGATCGAGAGAGCCATTGACAGGGAAGCTCTCCATATTGAATGCTCAAACATATATAGGGAATTGATGAGGCGCCGGCTCGAAATCTTCTTTGAAGAGTCGAAGGAAAGCAATATGATGCTTGTAAGGGAATTTTATGCCAATTGCTCGGAACATGAGAATCGGGTTGTAATGGTGCGCCAAACCAAGGTGGATGCTTCACTCATTACCGTCCGACGAGTGTAGGTTGCCGATTTTCGATGGGGGTGAGGATTTTTATGAGATATACCAGCAAAATCACGTCACTTGGAATCTATTCATCCAAACCATTTGTGTGCCGGGCAAGGAGGTAGTTTGGGTTACACCGGGGAGCGTCTTGAATTCATACTCCCTCACTTGGGAGGAAAAGTGCTGGCTTACTATAATCAACAATCGTTTGCTTCCATCGCATAACACCACTGATGCAAATGGACCTAGGGCGACAGCGATTTTGTGTATTGTGTATAGCCGAGATTTTGATGTGGCCCAGCTCATCCAGGCGGAAATGTTCGTCCGCTCACCCGAGAAGAAGTATGGATTCTACTTTCCATCTCTGGTCACCAGATTGTGCCGAGCAGCGAGAGTTCCCGAGAACCTCAACATGGATGGGAAGGTTCCAAAGGAGGACGCGTTCCAGGCAAGCAAAGTAACCATTGGGAAGGACCCAGTGGCACCGGGAGCTGCTCATGATGACACCTCGGACGAGTCTGAGGATGATGATGATAGTCAGGAGGAGGCTATGCATGCCTCACCCCCACAGGTGCAGATCCTAGATGAGGCTGGTCTATCTCAGGCCCGCCGGAGTACCCGCCTGACAGCGTTGGAGCAGGATATGGCAGGGCTGCACACTTCGGTCATAGACCTAGGTACTAGAGTCGATGCTCTGGCTACTCAAAATGCAAAGTCCGGAAAGAATATTATGGGCTGGCTGCGGGTGCTAGGATGAGCTTGTCACCTCGACCCTGGCACTGTCTCCGACCAGGACTGAGTTACAAGGGAAGTCCACTTACCTTACCTTGCTTTAATTTATTTGACATGGGGACATGCCAATTTTTTAAGTGTGGGGTGGGGGATGATGTTGTATGTTGTTGTATATGTATAAAATTGTTTCTTAGTTTCTTTTGTTAAGCTAACTTTGACTTGGACCGATGATGCATACAATTCGACGGGTTTCTTGAGGGACTAAAGTCGAACAAAAAAAAACAAAAAGATTTTTGTTTTGTAGTAGTGTATCAAATCCCCCTTGGTTTTTCTTTAAACCACAGTTCTTTTCCAAGGGTTTTATTTGAACCAGGTGTAGTTAGTTTTTCTTATTATTTTTAGTTAGGAACTTATGGGCGAGGGGCAGAATTGAAATAGGATCCCTTAACTCCATGGTTCCTTGAATATAGACACTTAGGCTCATTGGTTGACTCTTATGAGAAGGCCTTAAAATGTGTGTTCTTGATTTGGCTGAAGTACACTGGGCGGAGTTCTGATGATCTAAACTGGATTGAGTTATCTGCCATGTGTGTGTGAGGATTTGTGTATTATGTACTAATATTTAACGCCTAGAACTTGCCCCATGTGTTTGCAAAGCGAAATGATAGTCTTATTTGGTCTAGAAAGTGATATAGGCATTTCTTTGTTGAACCATATCTATACATGTTCCACCCACCTAATGATGTATACCATAGCTAACCCCTTTGAGCATGTAATCATGTTTCTTTGGCAACCACATTACAAGTCGTATCCAATTTTTGAATTATCCATCTAGTTGAACCTTGTCACCTCTCTTAAGAACTTGAATTGTGATGAACTATGTAAAAGTGAAAGTGTGGGGTGGTTGGTTTAGCTTTTGAGTGGAACTGATGAAATAAGGAGAAAGGTGCACTATGTTGAAAAGTAATACTAAAAGCCACATGAACTAAAAAAAGAGAATTGTATTGTGCAAAGAATAGTCTTTGATGGTGGTGGCTTTTGATATAAGTGTGCTTAAAGAAGTATGGGGTATTACATATTGATGTAAAGGTGGAATTGTGGTTTGGCATAAGTATGGGTTTGAATGTAAAATATATGTATTAAAGTGCTTAGGGAGGTGTAGTCACTCTTATATCTAAATGTATCATACCCGACTTGCAGCCTATATTACAACCAAATAAAGTCCTAATTGATCCTAGACTGAATGAGCTCAATTAGTAGAGTAGTACACTACGGGCAAGTATATGGTGCGTTTTCTGTGGCACAAGGAATGTTCAGACTGAGGGTGAGCAAATTTTATTTCTTTTGAAATCCTCGGTGTGCGTGAATTGTTCTAATTATGAAATAAGTCTTTTTTGTGGTGAGTAGGAACTTAACTCATGAAAGAGAGGTAAATCTTGACCTCTAACTTAGATTCAGTAGCCGGTCAAGGACATTGCGTGGCCAGGAAGATTCCACTCTTGAGATGTGGATGTGTAGGGAAGTTAGGCTTGTAGAGTGTGGTTTTGTTGCTCAAGGACGAGCAATGGTTTAAGTGTGGGGTGTTGATAGTAGCCTATATTATGCATTGTAGACGCTATTTATACTCTAATTTAACTGCACTTTATTGATGTTTAAATTCTAAAAATAACAAAATGCTCTAATGGAGAAATTTATGCTTTGCAGGAGCCACTCCGAGCTAGGAGGGAGATAAAGAGAGTTTTGAAGTCAATTATGAGCATACAAGGACAATCGAATAATAGCCCGGATGAAAAAGAGCAAGGAAAACAAGGAAAAATCAAAGAGGTAAGTCCGCGACCGCTAACCTGGGCGCGCAGGAATGCGGAGGAAAACAGTGAAGTAGTGCACGTCCACGGTCGAGTCCGCGGTTGAGTCCGCGATCGCGGACGGGTTTTTAAAAGCGATAAGTTGCAGGGGCTCTTGTGTAAATTCCTGAGTAATTAACCTAAACCTATAAGAGCCCAAACTCGCCTAGAAGTCAGATTAGGCTTGTTTTAGACATAATTGGAGGCAAGAACAAGTGAGATGAGATCAAGCAATTCTTTAGAGTTTCTTTCTTCTTCTTTCTATTCATTATTGTGAATCATGAATCGTATTATTACTATGTTTTGTATTAGTATGAATAGCTAAACCTTTAATCTAGGGTTGATAGAGCAAATTGTTGGATGAAGTTTTAACTCTATTTTGATATAACGAACCGTGTTTGTTCTATGATTGTTCAACTACGTTTTGTATTGTGGTTAATTGAAAGGGCCCTTGATTAACCGTGTCTAGTTGCTTTGTGTTGCTTGAGAAAGATCACTTGGTTCGATTGTTGTTGAAAAACATCACTTTTGGGTAATTATAGAGATTAATTACTTAAATTTAAAAGTGGGTTTAGAAATAACAAAGCTTTGGTGAGATAATTCTGAGTTGCATAAATTGTTAGCTAAGGGTAGTTCGAAAGGATTCTTCCAGTAAATTATCATAATTGATCGAGAGATAATTACGATAGCCCGGAACTCATAATCCTCACAGAGTATTACGGCGAGATTATAGCTAAAGAGTTAAGAATTAATTCGGCAATTGGGAAAATCAATAGTGCTAGATCCTTTTACCATTGAATTCAACTTTATTGTTTATTATTGCTAGTTTTATTGTCATTTTACATTAGCTAAATAAATTTCACTGTTATTTCATAAAACTCTTGCACCCAAAAGTTGTCTGAGCTTGTCATCAGCATCACTAAAAGTTGTAGTCAATAGGTTAGTTCCCTGTGGGATTCGACTCAGGACTTGAACCGGATTATATTTTCAGAGACCGCTTTGTCCTTTTTATAAGGCATAGTTGGGCGTGATGACCAGTCTTGTTCATACCTGAATTGATATAATTAGCACCCGCCAATCTTCTTAATGGTCTTAAAACACTTTAAAAAAATCTGGGGTATTACATTCTCCCCCACTTAAGAACATTCGTCCTCGAATGTTTACAAGTAATTATTAGGCACAACATTATCCTCTTTTCACCTTAACCATCATCTCTAATTATTCTTGACCATATAGATCTTAGATATTCTTCCAACATTTCAGCTTTCTTAAGGCCCCAAAATTTGGCTACTCCCAAATTTTCAAATATTTCGGCAGACTGTCCTCTACAATTAACCTAACCACCTGCCAGAGAATCACCAAAACCAGTCCTAACAACATATTCATGAACCAATGACGCAACATAACATAAAAAGAAAATGCCAATCGTGGCCTCATGAGCAGTGTACTACCAAAAAGGAACTCCTTTAACATCAGTTATACAGTTGATACATAATTCATATCAGGTAATTCTTAGCATTTTTGTAGAACACAACTTTATAAATACATGACTATTCAAACAAATGATGGTACTTCTTCTTCATTTCCTCTTCGACTTCCCAAGTGGCCTCCTTAACCCGTTGGTTTCGCCATAACACTTTCACGGAGGCAATTTCTTTATCTCTCAACTTCTGAACCTGTCGGTCTAAAATGGCCACCGACTCCACACCATAAGTCAAATTACAATCCAGTTGCACTATACTGAAATCCAGAATATAAGATAGATCCCCGACATACTTTCGGAGCATGGATACATGGAATACTGGATGAACACCTGATAGACTAGGCAACAATCCAAGTTCATAAGCCACCTCTCCAAATCTTCTTAAGTATTTCAAAAGGCCTAGTATACCGAAGGCTCAACTTACCCTTTTTCCCGAACCTCGACACACCCTTGATGGTTGAAATCTTGAGCAGAACCTTTTCCCCAACCATGTAAGCAACATCACAGACATTCTGGTCGGCATAACTCTTCTGTCTAGATAGCGCTATGTGAAGCCGCTCCTGAATCAAGTTAACCTTCTCCAAAGCATCCTGAACCAAATCAGTACCCAATAACCTAGTCTCGCCCGGCTCTAACCAACCCACCGGAGACCGACACCGTCTCCCATATAAAGCCTCATACAGAGCCATCTGAATGCTCTGCTGTTATTGTAAGCAAACTCTGCCAGTGGCAGAAATTTATCCCAAGAACCTCCAAATTCAATGACACAAGCGCGTAGCATATCCTCAAATATCTGAATAGTGTGCTCGGATTGTCCGTCCATCTGAAGGTGAAATGTTGTACTTAGTTTAACTTGTGTACCTAATTCTCGTTGTACTGCCCTCCAAAACTGTGATGTAAACTGCATGCTAAGGGTTGTTCCTAAACCTTCGAATCACTATCCCACCTTACCACGCACATACCCGGAGGTGATCCCACGTCACCCTATTCCATATAGGCATGAAAACACAACACAATTGATGATCATTACTTTAACCTTAGCCCAAAAACCTTGGAGCCCAATTTCTAACATCCAGAATTCTTTTCAAGACCCGAATCTCATGTCCACACACTGTATAAGTCTGAACAAGTTGTTTCAAGACATAACAATAAACCCAGATATAATAGCATAACATACTACACAACTCGTATACTCGCAACACCATTCTCGATCACCGTAAATACTCAAGCCAACCAAGTACTAGTAGGAACCCCCGCATTCAATAGAACCTCATTCCAAAACCTTCGTACACCACCGATAATGAAAGAAACATACAGGAACTCACAACCACTAACCAAATCAACATGTCATGGAGCTTCATGCGTTCAACAAGTACCATAGCCAATTATTTAAGCCAAATTCTAAATTATTCTCCCAAACACGCCGTAATCAAACTTGATAGTACCCATTCTAGGTCCAATGAACTTATTTTTACCAAACACAACTAAACAAATATGCCACACAAATATAATTCAAGCCACAAACTGTGGAATCCGTGTACTCAAAAATGGAAAATGACTCAAAGAAGGGAGCCATTTTTTTTTGCAGGTTCAACAAGAACCACCACAACCACAATGTTATGAGCTCATATCACTTAGTAGAACCAAGACACTCGAATCTAATAATAGTAGCTAGCTCTCCCAGAGCTCACATTAACATCACCCGCACGGAAAACTCACATGCTTTAGTATCAATATCTGGACCCGCATGGACAACTCACGTGCCAATAATATCAGTACATAGATCTGCACGGACAACTCTCGTGCCAATAACATAATCCACATGGCATGTTCACAGGCCTTCGGTCTAAGTATATCATACGGGAGCAATCAAATAAGTGCACATGTACATGATAATTAAATAAGATTCACATACTCCTCAACTGGTATAAATAACACGCCACATAGTAGGCATGTGCAAAGTGTGCTATCACAACTCAAATCGGCAGGCTAACGTATAAATAGTAACTACCCGGTCTTAAATTCATAGAACACATGAACCACCATAACTGATCCCAACTCCAGAACTCGGGACTAACACATCTTTCATGCACGATCATCCCACGAGGAATACCTTTATACTTCTTCGGTGCCAGATAGCAATAATTTAAATATCAACAGTCTATCAACCAAATGAGTACCAATGAACATCCGTAAGTCAAAACACAATGCGCCTACTGAAAAGCGCACCCTTCTCAAGGATTACCGAGCAGCTATAACATTCATCTAAACATCTAAAATTGACCATTATATCCAAAATTCACCTTCCCTTCAAGAATGAACTTCCACCTTGTACATGTATATCTTAATCCCGCACAACACAGTACATTTATCATGCCATAATGTGACAAGCACAAGAATATCATTATCAAATTTGAGTCACCAGCAATTTACATACCCGGTTAGTTAGAAACCTTCCTTTTGCTTCCTTCTAGGAGGAAATCACAATACACAACACGTTCCCCACACCGCTTGAAAATATCCGGTTCAAACCATGGTAGAAACCATCAAGAACACTTTGAAATCCATTTGCACCTAATCAATCTATCAGAACTAAATTCCTCTAATTCGACCAAGCCACGCAGGTCATCAAACCCAAGAATATTGCCACATATACATTTTGAATCCATTAGAACCCTCTCGAGAGTCATCCAACCTGCTCAAATCTCTTTTTCTCCTCCCAAACGGGCCGAAAGACACGTGCTCATTTAGCACAATCAACACTCAAATAAGTAACCTTGCCTTAACACGATCAATCAATTCATACTTCGTGCGCACTACATCCTTCAAACTAACAACTTAATCATTCCATAATTTATATATTTTCATAAAGTGAAATGTATAACCCGTATCCAGGAATTTCCTTGCCCGAGTCATCCTCAATCTCCACCTCTACAAGTCATAACTAACCCACAAGTATGCCTCGGACCAAAACTAAAATTTAACATAGAACCATGAAATTGAACTGCCAATAGAAGGCCCCCGACTTGGCTCAAAGCCATTGAACAAAACATTTCGTAACTCACAGTATCCATACTCTATTACTGACATATTACTGCAACCAGTTCAACAAAAATTCTTCACAAGCTCAGGTAACACAAACCATAAAATACCTCAATTCAACTACTAAGCTCGCCTTCATTCTCGTGACAATCAAGTCAACTTTCTCAACCAGATTCAAATTAAAATCTCAACACATACACCTGTTAGTAGAAAAGAAACTCTCTACTCAACATTATAAGGAACACACCTACGTAGAGTATTCCGCAGGAGATAACCCACATGTTTAGCCTCAAATTGGCATCTTGTTATACCCTTGCGCAACCACAATTACTACGCAATCACTTAATCATTCTAAGTCCAAACTCATTAACAAGACATGAGAATTTAATTTGTCCCACAATTTAACAACGTGAAAGATCCTCCAATACTCTCTTAACTTGAGATTATAAAACAAATCAAGACGGAAATCACACACCCAATGCCTATTTTTACATCCCGGGAAACTCTTCTCATCACATTCAAACCATCTAAACACATCCCGCTGTCACATCATACTAATCATATGGCCATTTAACCGCTCATTGAGCCACAATTTCCACTCATAGGGATAATACTGATGCATAAGTACAAACACACAAGTTCTCACATACGAAACTACTAAGCTTAAGTTGCGGTATAACTCCGGCCTCAAGTCCTCTAAACTGGCCCACCAACAAAACACAGAATACTCGTCTCGAACCTCGTTCATGGAATCACAAGCTAGAGATACACAGTCGATATTGAGCGCTCACATGCGCACACGAATGCGTGGAAAGAATTCAAAGAATTATGTTTCAAGCTGAATTAATTCCGCATGATAGAATACAAGTGAAATTTTTCCTAAGGGTTCGGCAGCCTCTCGAATATAAGTACGGACGTCTCCGAACCGATCTGCAAGACTCTACTAAACCGGCTCATGACTTGTGAGACCTATGTAGCCTAGGATCTGATACCAACTTGTCACACCAAAACTACCCTATCGTGATGGCGCCTATCGTAGTACTAGGCAAGCTGACACATTACCAAAACCAATCAATATTTTCTTTCTTAAAATAAAATTAAAGCTATTTAACAATAAACCTTCATAAAGTGTTTAAATCAAAACAACAGTGTGGAAAGAAAACCCGACATCGGGGTGTCACTAGTCATGAGCATCTACTAAGAACTATCCGATAATACTAATACTAATACGGTATGGATACCAACTAATAACATCTATAGAAAGATAGGAAAGAGAAGAGCAGGGCTGCGATCGCCATGCATCTACCTTGCTAACTTCAACAGATCCACGACAGATGAAATCAACACTTACTAGCACATCCAGCAACCCCTAGATTTGCAAACAAGGTGCAGGGAGTAATGTGAGTACGCCAACTCAGTAAGTAATAAAAGTAATAAAGATTGAGCAGTAGTGACGAGCAATAAAACATATACAGTTCATATCATGAAATCTCAGTAGAACACAGCATGCTTTTAAAATCAGGGTTTTGAATCAACTCAGCTCATTTAAACCCAGTTTCAGTAAAACCATTTAAAACATCTTTCAAGAGTTTTCAAATGAAGTGATAAAACAGTGAGTAAAAAAATGATAAAAACAAAATAAGCCCCTCGGGCAAAACTCACTCGTGTACAGCCCCTCGGGCAACATAAATCATAAGCAGCCCATCGGGCAAACATGAATCAAGAACAGCCCCTCGGGCAAACATCATTGTCACTCATATACAGCCCATCGGGCATACCTCACAATCACTCGTAAACAGCCCCTTGGGCACAACATGAATCAAGAACATCCCCTCGAGAAAAACATCATATCACTCACTCGGGGTACCCGCGCTCACTGGGGGTGTACAGACTCCGGAGGGGCTCCTACAACCCAAGGACTATAACAAGCCACCTCGTGGCATAAATCAATCAGGCCCTCAGCCTCACAAAATTATGAATCAGTAACAACATGTTGCGGCGACCAACCCGATCCCATAAATACCCTCACAAAAAATAGGCCCTCGGCCTCACTCGGTCATAAACCTCTCAAGCAACTCGGGCTATCAGTAAAAACAGGGTGCTCAGCCCAAAATAACATTTTATATGCATCAAAACGGGGTAACAAAGACTGATTTATGAAATCAGTAAACATGGCATGACTGAATATAGATCTTAAATCAAAACAGTGAGAGGATAATCAGAAAAGGTCCCTAAAGGTCCAAACAGCTCTGGCATAAGGCCCAAATATGGCATTCGGCCCAATTTATAGGAAATTCTTTCTAAAACACATATTATCATATAATTTAAGTTAAATACACAACTTTATAGTTGCTACGGGATGGACCAAGTCACAATCCCCAACGGTGCACGCCCACACGCCCGTCACCTACCATGTGTGTCACCCCAAAATTAGTAAAACAATGTGAAATTCAAGCTTTCATACCCTCGGGACTAGATTTACAATCATTACTTACCTCAAACCAGTCAAATCTCTACCATGCGATGCTCTTGCCTCTCAACTCGGCCTCCACATGCCCCGAATCTATTCACAATCAGTATATTACTATCAATATACTCTAATGGAATGAATTCCACAAGAAAAACTATCAAATTATACCAAAATCCCGAAATCGGCTCAAACCCGGCCCCCGGGCCCATGTCTCGAAATCCGACAAAAATTATAAAACTAGAAAGCTCATTCACTCACGAGTCCAACCATAACAAATTTATCAAAATCCAACCTTATTTGGTCCCTTAAATCCCCAAATCAAACTTGACTCTCAAATCTTCAATTAAAGTATTCAACAAGCCCAATTCGCCCATACATATCCCTTTTTATCCTTAATAGAATTCATCATTGGCCTTTAAGCCCCAATCTAGGTCATATGATTCAATAATTGATCAGTATTAAGCTATTGAAGCACTAGAATCACCAACCATCCTAACAAGATTCAAAAATTCATTATTCATCTTCTTCTTCATTCAAGAACCCTAACTCATAATACCCATTTCAAGGACTAGCATAATTATTCAACCAAATTGGTACTTTCTACTTCACAATACATTCTAAATACTTAATCCATAGTTGTATTAAGTGTAGGGTGGAGAATTTACCTCTTGTAGATCAAACCTTAACTTGAACCATTTTGAATGATTCTTGAATATTAGAGAAATTCCTATGAATTTCAATCCATGTAGATGTTAATACTATCATTAACTAGTGTTAATCCATTATAAAAATATCATAAAACTCACATTTTATGTGTATTTGGGTTGAGGATGCTCCACCTTCTCTCTAGAATCCAAAACTTAGCCTAAAAATGTTATCTTTTTCTCTCTCCCCGAACCTCCCCTATTTTATAGAAAATGAGTTGCGTAGGCTCTCTGCGTAGCCTACGCACCTTAACCCTCCCCTTCACTTCCATGCTGATTTTGCCTATGCAATGGTGCGTAGGCTACGCAAGACTCGGGTAGTTGTTCTGTCACCATTTGGTAAAAAGGTCATAACTTCTTGTAGAAATATCCAACTGACGAACGGTTTGATGCGTTGGAAACTAAATTCAAAGAGCTTTAATTTGATATGCTACAGACCTTATAACTCTTCATATATTGAGATTTATGCTCGTTTGAAGTTAGATCATGTGCAAACTCACTTGAAACTTTATCACGTCATATAATTTCCAACTTGACTTAGCCTTAGGGATCTTCTTAGACCCTAAACCATTTTTAATGCACCTCATACATATATTATCATGATCAATTGATATCATTCAAATTACCAGTCTTGTTCATACCCGAATTGATATAATTAGCACCCGCCAATCTTCTTAATGGTCTTAATACACTTAGAAATATATTTCTTTCCGGGGTGTTACATTAAAAGTACATCAAGATCAAGATCAAGCTTCAAGCACTTGGATTAAAATAAAATAAATTCAAGATTAAGCTCGGAGACTATTTTATTTACCCTTGAAAAGAAGAATCAGAGGATTCATAGAGATTGTAACACTCAAATATTTGAAATTAAATACTGCAACTGTTGCGATATTTTTCGATCCTGATTTTATTTTCTCGACGCAATTTATTGTCTACAACTAGTATAGTAAATAATACAATAGCAATATAAGTAATCACGATAAATAATTAAATAGGTAATACAAAACAAAGTCGTCCTTACTGTAATTAAACCAACGTAACCCCTTTCGAATATGTTTTAGCAAACAAAAGGGAGATGTTAGAAGCTCCAATATCTTTACCAAATAATTCACCACAAAAACCAAACTTGCACATATTATATTACGGCCTCGCTATCGCCGGAACCACCGCCGGTTTTGCTCGGCATCTACAACCTCCTTCTCATGTGGTGGCGGAGTCATGAAAACAACTGGCGGAATAATATAGGAGGAGCTGCTATTAATAATCAGTCGTCACTTGAAATAACTAATTCCAGCCAGATTTCTAATACGAGCTTATTGTCAAGTTTTAGGTACAAGAAAGGAGGAGATAATAATATTAATAATGATCAAGAATGTGCGGTTTTTGAAAGTAAACCTTGGCGTAACTGGTAAAGTTGTTGTCATTTAACCAACCGTGGAAACAATCTCATGCAAAATTGCAAGGTAAGGCTGCGTACGATAGACCCTTGTGGTCCGTCCTTTCTCTGGACCCCGTGCATACCGAGAGCTTAGTGCATCGGACTGCCTTTTTTTAATGTGTGATTTGTTTCTGCATATTTGAAGAAGGAGAAGATGTGAGAGAGCTACCGAGATGCATACACACTTTTCATGTTTCGTGTACTGACATGCAGGCAACAAACTTTACAAAAATGACAGGACAGGTAAAGTACGTGATAACTAAGGACCCAATCGCAACAATAAGGACATGTAGCAGATAAGCACAAGATCATAGAAGAAACTCAACAATTAAGAGGTAACAAGACAATAAGGAAGGCAATAACATCAACTAAGGCATATAAGGGCCAAATAACGAGTAAGAAGTACAGTAGGTGCCAACAACGTCAAATAGATCACGTAAGAGTAGAGTAACAACGAGATATCACATGTTATGACAATTCAATTAAAGGCATGCAATGACACTAGACAATCTAGACCGGTTAAATACCACATACAGACCGTGTACCCACTCGTCACCATGCATACACGGCTTTCACATAACAAGATAGCATAATTTACTCAATTCCTAAGGGGTAGTTTCCCACACACAAAGTCAGGCAAGACACTTACCTCAGTTCGGCTAAATCAATACTCAAATTAGCTTTTTCTTTACAAATTCACCTTCGCTCGGCTCAATCTAGCCAAAGATGACTTAAATACATTAAAAAATGCAAGAGAAAACAATTTCAATTAACAAAGTTATGATCCTTATAAAATTTGCAAAAAGTCAACCCTCGGGCCTGCACCTCGGAATCCGATGAAATTTACAAAACCCAAACACTCATTCCGATACGATTTCAACCATACCAAAATTATAAATTTCTGGCATCTATTTGTCCTTCAAATCATCATTCTACATTTTGAAAGATTTTACAAATTTTCCCTTAGATTATCATGAATTTAATGTTAAGTCTAATGTATAATCACAAAATACAATTGAAAATTGATTAAGTTACTTACCCAATGATTTGGTATGAAAATCCTTCCACAAAATCTCCCCCCATCGAGGCTAGGGTTCAAAATATAATAAAATGAAGCTAAATCTCGGCCCAGCTATTTGCAGGCTGCAGATGTCGCATTTGCAACATGGGGTCCGCAAATGCAAACTCCGAAAAAGCGAAGATTGAACAGTCCCGCCTCCATCACAAATACGATGCAACAGATCGCAAATGCGAAAATGGGGCCTTCGCAAAAGGCCAAAACGTTTTCCACTACCCAGTTCACCAATGCATTTGCGAGCCTGGCTTCACAAATGCGAAGCCTGCCAGTCCCCAGCCTCTTCGCAAAAGAGATCCCAAGTTTGCAAAAGTGGTGGTTGTAAATGCGACCCTCAACTCGCAAATGTGAGATCAGACACCGGCAGTATTGAACCTTCTTCCAAACACTCTGAAACGCGTACAATAACCCATCCGAGCCTTTGGGGCTCTAACCCAAACACCCACACCAGTCCAAAGACATAACGCGAACTCGCTCGAGCGATCAAAACATCAAAATAACCTCTAGACGTTTTGAAGTTCACTTTGATCAATTGAACCCATAAGTTTCTACGCGAGGTATAAATTTAGGTGTAAATATTTCTTAAAATTATAAGTAGATGAACCCATAAATTTAAGATTATAATAGGTTCAATGCTAAAAACCTAAAAGTTGAACTCATAAACTTTAAATTCTGGATCCGCCTCTGTTGATATGTGGCTTATTTCTCACAAGAATTTCCCCCTTTGTCGTTAGCCCGTGGAGCCGTCGCGCCGCCGGTGCTTCACCAGAATAGTTTCACAATGCAAGAGGATAATTCTCGAGAAGGATTGCTAGTTTAAAGGCAGTTCCTTTTACAGGCCAGGTATATAATTTTATGGAATTAATATCATATTCGGTGCCATCATTCTTACTACTTCTCCGGCTATTAGTTACTCCATCTGGTCCACTTTAATTGATTTTTTGGTATTTTTTCATGGTCCATAATATCTAATTTTTTCAAACATCAAAAAAGAATTAACTTCTTTTTTTCAAAGTTGCCCTTGGAGTAAAGAGCATAGGAGTATTAGTTGTATTTTCAATGAACAACTTAAGGTTAATATAGTCAATTATATTGCTAATTAATGCTAAAAGGTGAAATCCTTAATGTATTGGTAAAAAAGAGTTTCACACGTAAGCCAACTCTTGACAACTCAGCCAATTATGTGGACACAGGAGAACGTGACAGCTAGATATGATTCTTTGAAGAGGTATGGAACAAAGAGGCACGATTCAATAAACCCTCGAGCTCATCAGACACGGAAACTCAACCTGATCAAAACAGGGAAGAGACACAGTCAGAATGAATCTGGACAAAGCTACGGGAAAATTCAAGAATCCACAATTGATTACTCGTACGTTATGTAACTGTACCCCAATTACCGTTATCCTTTGTAACGCCCCATTAATATCATAATTAGTCATTAATGGGCAATCATAGCAAGAGTTGTACATTATGTCAAGGAATCTCCTATATAAGGGAGGGGAATACAGTTTGTAAAGGCATCTGATTCTCGAATACAATCTACTTTGCTTTTCTATATTTCTGCAATATTGTCTATTATTCATTTTTCTCTATTTCCTTGATTATCAGTAACCCATGTTCATCCTAGAAATAGTTGTAGTCAAAGGATCTAATTCTTTGGTTAAACAAATTGGTTCCGTTACCGAAAATCTAATAATCTTTGTTTGTTTTTCAAATGATATCCTCTGAACTATGTCGAACTCCAACGACAACAACCAGCAAAGGAACGGAACCCCAGTTCCATCGCCTTCAGGAACCCCACGTGGTTCAAGGGAGCAATCCCCAAAAAGATCCAATAACAACAATAGTGATAATGATCAAACGGTGGAACAAGATCGAGTAAAGCAAATGATTGCAGAGTATGTGAGCCAAGCTTTGCAAGAATTTGCGAGGGGATTACCGGCAGCGTTACCTGCACCACCAACACCACCCCCAATAATACCATCACCATGGAAAATCCTCAATATGGGTTGGCAAACTCAGGAAGGGGAGATACTCCTAATGAATCTCTCGAAGCGAGACCAGGTATATCTAATAAATCATAATTACAAAATTTACTGCTAACCATGCAGAAACAAATGAAGGAGCAGAACGATCGCATCGAACAAATTCCTGGAGTACCGCCTATTATCAAAGGCATTGATGTTGATAGGTATTCTCAACAACCGTGGAAGCCAAGTGCGGCACCTTTGCCTATACCCAAGAAGTATAAAATGTCTGACGTTCCCAAATATGATGGGACAACTGACCCACGTGATCATGTGACTGCTTTCACTACTGGAGTAAAAGGCAGCGACTTAACAAAACAAGAGATTGAATCGGTCCTTGTCAAAAAATTTGGGGAAACACTTACCAAAGAAGCCCTAATCTGGTATTCTCTTCTCCCTGAAAATTCTATTGACTCTTTTGCTGAGCTTGCAGATTCGTTTATAAAAGCACACTCTGGTGCACAAAAAGTTGAGAAGAGAATGGAAGACATATTCAAAATAAAACAAGGAGACACGGAACTACTCTGTGAGTTTGTAGACAGGTTTCAACGAGAAAGAATGCAGTTACCCAGGGTGCCTGATAATTGGGCAGCCATGGCATTCGCAAGCAACCTAAACGATAAAAGCTCAAAAGCAACGAGACGACTTAAGGAAAGTCTAAGAGAATTCCCCGCTACAACATGGAACGGTGTATATAACAGGTATAGTACTAAACTCGTAATAGAAAGATATCATTGCTCGTTCGAGAGATGAAGATCATTCCAGATCTAGACGTCCTGAATCAGACAGAAGATCAGGTAAAAACAGGTACGATCCTTACTTAGGACCCTCGGGACATGATATTCGTCCCAGGTTCGAAAACACTAGGTTAGACTATAGACCACAAGGAAGAGACGTAGTCTCATCCTCGTTTAGATCCAGAAAAGATCGAGATGAATGACCTAGAGGTAATACTCAAATTGGGGATCATACCTTTAATGTAAGTACTACTGAACTTGTCTCAATATTGAGGAACATGGGAGAAAAGGTTAAGTGGCCCAAAGAGATGCGATTAAATCCAAATAAAAGGAACCTAGATCACTGGTGTGAATTCCATAACGATCATGGGCACAAAACTACGGATTGCAGATTTTTACAAGGTGAAGTAGAAAATTTATTGAAACAGGGCTATTTAACAGAATTGTTTAGTGATAAAGGTAAACAGGCATATATGAGGAACAGGTAGGAGCCCCCAAAGCCTCCTTCTCCAAAACGAACCGTCAACGTGATACACGGAGGTGAAGAAGTAAACGGAGTGGTCTGCAAAACAACCACAAAGTTCACAATTACACATGGAAAACGGGTTCGTGAAAATATGGAAGAGGACGATATAACCTTCGATGATGCAGATATCGGCGGATTAATGCTTCCTCACAACGATGCTCTGGTAATATCTTTACTTATTCATGACACTAACGTAAAAAGAGTGTTGATTGATCCAGGCAGTTCAGTCAATATCATTTTGCTAAGAATTGTGGAAGAAATGCTATTANGATCAAAAGTACCAGGTTCCAAGTCATCGATACTGACATGGCTTATAACGTAATCGTGGGAAGGCCATGGATCCACGACATGAAAGCAATACCCTCCACCTTGCATCAGTTAATTAAATTCTCCTCTGAATGAGGGATTCAGCAAATTAGAGGCGATCAGCAAACCGCAAGAAATATAAACTCCATGGTACACTACAACAAGAAAATAGATGTGGAAGAATCACGAGATAAGGGAATCTCCCAAGCGGGTAACACCGCCCAAACAAGTATGAAAGAAATTACTACCCAAATAGGTACGGAAGGTATTATTGTTGAAACAGGTACGAAAGAAAATA
>ML411128.1:29683-43870 GCA_005239525.1 Nicotiana knightiana | reverse complement strand
CCACGTCTTAATCTTTTATACGTATTTCCTTAATGAATTGTCAATTCCGATCAAAACACCAAGGAATATTAGACGTGGACTGATTAACTTTTTAGACATAATATTTACACTTAAAGAAACTACAACACAAATATTGAAAATTATTGTCTAATTAATATTATTTTGTAAAATTCGTAAAGTCACAATCTCTTTAGAATATACAAGCGTGTTTTACTTATTTCTTGAACTTCTTCTGTATCAAAACTATAAAAAAAATTCTTAAACAAGTGATCAGTAGTTGGAATCATTTTTTTAATGGCTCATCTTAACTAGGTTTTTGTTTTTTTGTTTTTATTTTTATTTTATTTATTTTGGAGGAGAGTTGACTCACTTGTTTTTTGAAGAAAAATGTAGTTAACTTATTTACTTTCTTTCGTTTTTTTTAAAGAATTAACTTAAATAGTCGTCAACCCAACCTTAAATTAAAAATAGCTTGCAGGTTATAATATAAGTATAATATATATATATATATATATATATATATATATATATATATATATAATTATGTATGGTCAGTACATAATTTATGTATATCGGCTAGATCAACTGCATGTGGAGGCAATAATTATAATTCTTTTGGAGCTTTATCTGCTGATCGTGTTGAAAAATAGAGGACCACTTAAAGGCGCATAAAAAAGAAGGAAAACGAATTTTCTTCTTTTTAGTATCAACTTCATTTGTTTCATAACCAGTTAATTAAATAATTTTTTTTACTAATATATCTGTTTATGAGGTAGACAAATACAAAACAACTGTTCTGGCAGAGCAGAATTCAAGACCTACAAATTTATTTCTTGATCATTTAGTCGTTCAAATTAGGTCTCATAGTCATCATTTGCACGAAGGTAAACCTTGGAGAAACAATCAAGTTGTTTTTGCGTGACCTATTATTCACAGGTTTAAGTTGTGAAAGCAACCACTAATACTTTATCTACATCGTACCCCTTTTAATGTATACGGGTCTTCTCTGAACCCCGTGTAAACGTAGGATGTGCCCTTTTTAATCATCATCTGCTCAATTTGAAAAAAGTAATTGTAACACTCTTCAAATTTATAAAAGTTTCGAAACACGCTAATTATAAAACTAAATTATTACTATTATTTTTATTTTTATCTTGCCTATATTGAAATCTCTCTCTATATATTAATAGTTTTAATATTGGTGTAACGACCCGGTCGGTTTTACACAGAATTTGCATTATATTTGCTATTATTGCCTTGTCATAGGTTGGTTATACTGTTTAGGATGTGTTAGAGTTGGTTAGCTCAGGTTCAAAGTGGTTATAGAAGGAGTTAAGACACTTAGCCTCTAAAAGTAGCTTTAGAGTTGAAACAGTTAACTAAGAGTTGACTTAATGGTAAACAATCTCGGAATGCGGATTTTATGGCTCGGATAGCTTCGTTAGGTGATTTGGGACTTAGGAGTGTGTTCGAAATATTTTTGTGATATCCAGTGTAGAATTAGGCTTGAATTGGCGAACGTTAGTTTTTGGCGATTTTCGATCGACAGTGGAAAATAGGCTACCGGGGTCGGAATAAAATTCCGGAAGTTGAAACAGGTTCGTAATAGCATTTTGGATATGTGTGCAAAATTTCAGGCCAATCGGATGTGTTATGGTTGGTTTTGGCGTCGCTGGTGAAATTTAGGAATTTCAAAGTTCATAGGCTTGAATTTGATGTGATTTTGGTGTTTTGATGTTGTTTTTGGTGTTTTGAAAGCTTGAGTAAGTTCGAATGATGTTATGGGACGTGTTGTTATATTTGTTGAGATTTCCGAGGGCCTCGGGTGAATTTCGAAAGGTTAACGGATCAATTTAGACTAGAAGAAAAGCTGCTGCATTTTTTTCACACCAACATGAACAGTAACTCGGATGAACAGTAACTCAAGTGAATAGTAACTCAGGTGAACAATAACTCGGGTGAACAATACAGTAACTCGGGTGAACAGTAAAATGCGTAAACAGTACCGCAAAAATTCTGGACAATATAAAAATAAACCCCCAACGACCAATACCCACTTTTTCACCATTTTTATACGGAAAGAGAGCTTTTGAGGCGATTTTGAAGAGAGGAAATCATTCATTGAAGTAAGAATTTTGGACCCTAATATTCGATTATATGTGATTAAGGATAAAATATCAGTGTTTAATTCATGAAAATCAGTAGAAAAAGATGGAGTTAGGGCTTGAGATTATGAGACCTTTAGGGGTCGAGTTGAGGGGTCAACGAACTCCTATTTTAGCGTTCTTTATATGTACGGACTCGTGAGATGATGAAGAACATTTTGGTATAAAATTTGTCAAGTTCTGAGACGCGGTCCGGGGTAAGGTTTTGGCTAATTTCGGATTTTGTGCTAAAATTGGTACTTTTCAATTGGAATTCATTCTCTTAGCATAATTTAATGATAAAAATCTGATCTTGGTAGATTTGGAGCACTCGGAAGTTGATTCGAGAGGCAAGCGGGTTGCAGAGTAGCTTTTCGGGCTAGTTTAAGGTAAGTAATGTCTTTAAATCCTGTCTTGAGGATATGAAACCCCGAACTTTACATCCTTTCACGGTTTTGGAGTGACACACACACTGGATGACGAGTGTCGGGGGTGCACGAATTGGAAATTTGGAAATATGTTTCCTTTTAGGCAACTATTGAGTTGCGAAACTGCTTTTAAAACCTATTCTTTATAGTATTGATATGTTATATAATTGGACTGTAAGCCATGTTTGAGGCCTAGTGCCGATCTGTTTTAACCCTTTGGGGGCTATTTTCCTGATAATTCCTCACTTAGAAATTATGATTTTACACTCAGTATTTCCTGATATATTATTTTGACACTCATCACTTGTTGATATTAATTCTTGAAATGAAATACTATTTTGGGTCGAGAACCCTATTTATTTATGGCCCGAGTGGCATGTTGAGAGTGTCTGACTGAGTGAGGCCGAGGGCCAATATTGTGAGGATGTTATGATATGAGAGAGGCCGAGTGCCTGAGAGTGATTGATGCCATGATTTGGCTTGCTTATAGCGCTTGGGCTGTAGGAGCCCCTCCGGAGTCTGTACACAACCCCAGTGGGCGCAGGTACCTACTGAGTGCGAGTGCCGAGTGCCGAGTGCTGAGTGCCGAGTACCGAGTGACGAGTGATTGGGAGGCATAGTGACAGTGAGGATGCCCGAGGGCTGATACTAAGTGACAGTGAGGTGCTGAGTGACTGTTACAGAGTGATGATAAGGTGCTGAGGGAATATTTATGAGTGATGATTATGGCCGAGGGGCAGATTTTTGATGATATTTTACTGAGTTTTGATTATGATTCACTTCATTTTTCAAACTGATATTTTTGGGAGGTTTACTGAGAAATACTGGAAAATATACTTGTTTTAAAGAATTTTTACGGAAACTGGTTTGAACTTCTATATACCTTATTGAGCTGTGGCATTTTATTGTTTTGTGGATTGGTGTATTTGTGCTGTGTGTTTCTTATTCTCAGACTGTGATTTATTTTCATTATTATTGAGTTGGCGTACTCATCATTACTCCTTGTACCTTTGTGTACAGATCCAGGTACTAGTGCGGAGCAGTAGCCATATTCGTTCGTTATCAGCAGCATTTACGGGATTTCGAGGTAGCTGTTCAGCGCCCGCAACTTCTCCACTTCCCTTCTTCTTATAGTATTAGCATTTGATTCACAGACATTTATTAAGACATTAGCAGAGTTAGTTATATTCTTAGATGCTCGTGACCATGTTGACTCCAGTCCTGGGGGAATTGTATAGACAGTGGATTATTTTATATTTGCCTAAAGACTTAGGAAATTTTCATGCTTGCTATGCTGATATTTAATGATATTGCGTTATTTGATTAAACTAAGTGTGTAGTTATGTGATGGTTGGCTAGCCTAGTTCCACGATAGGCGCCATCACGGCCTGTTGGGATTTGGGGTCGTGACAAGTTGGTATCAGAGCCCTAGGTTACATAGGACTCAACGATCATGAGCAGGTTTAGTAGAGTCTTGCGGACCGGTACAGAGATGTATGTACTTATCTTTGAGAGGATATAGAACTCTTAGGAAAAATCTCATTTTCTTGAACTCTTTCGTGCCACTATTGGTTCTTGAAATCTAAACTACTGTTGTTTCATTCTCTCACAGATGGTGAGGACACGCACTACCGATCAGGGTGACCAGACACCAGCCAGACCCACAAGGGGTCGAGGCCGTGGTGGAGTTAGGGGACTAGCCCGTGCAGCAGCCGGGACAGTACCACAGGATACCTCTATCATTTAGGATCAGGTTCCACCGAGGGTGCTCCAGCGGGATAGGCTCAGGCACCGACAATGCCTATTGTTATTCCGGGTCTTCAGGAGACCCTGGCTCAGATATTGATGGTGTGTACCAGTTTGGCTCAGGCAGTTGCTATGTCTAGTACTGCCACTGCAGCTCAGGCCGGGGGAGGCATTCAGACTCCAGCTGCCCGGACACCTGAGCAGGCTGTACAGGGTATTCAGGCACCGGGGGTAGTCCCAACCTAGCCGGTTACCCCAGTTAAGGACTATGTGGTTTCTGCTATGCCTAAGGATGAGCAGCGCAGGCTGGAGAGGTTCAGCAGACTTCAACCTCCGAATTTCAGTGATACAGAGGGCGAGGATGCCCAAGGGTTTCTAGATAAGTGCTAGAGGATACTACGTACTGCGGGTATTTTGGAGACCAACGGGATCTCGTTTGCTACATTTCAATTTACTGGTGCTGCTTTCACTTGGTGGGAGGCATTTGAGAGGCGTAGGCCGGTTGGTTCAGCACCACTCACCTGGCAGCAGTTCTCCATGATCTTTTTGGAGAAGTATGTCTCTCAGTCCCACAGAGAGGAGCAGCGCAAGCAGTTTGAGCAGCTGCGCTAGGGAGAGTTGTCAGTTATTCAGTACGAGATGAGGTTTTCCGAGTTGGCTAGACAAGCTTCTGAGTTAGTCCCTACTGATAGGGAGAGGATCAGGAGATTTGTAGATGGTCTCACGTTTCAGCTTCAGATTTTGATGACCAGGGAGAGAGTGTCTGGAGCTACATTTGAGCAGGTAGTTGACATTGCTTGGGACATTGAGTCGGTTCGTAGGCAGGAGCGTGAGGAGAGGGAGGCCAAGAGGCCTCGGGGATCAGGTAGCTTTAGTGGTGCCCCTTATAGAGGACAGTTTCAGCATGGCAGAGGTCGTCCATTTAGACCTCCATAGCCAGCTCACCCAGCTTACGGTGGTGCATCTTCGGGGCAGGGTCCCCGCAGTTCTCATCAAGGATGTTCATATTTTAGTGCCCTTCCAGCTCAGAGTTCCTCCAGAGCATCATCATATTAGGGTTCTTCTATGCATGGTTCATCCGATGGTTATCATGGTGCCAGGGGGTTCTCATCAGTCTCCATCTCCAGATCTAGGTGGTTGTTTTGAGTGTGGAGAGTTCGGACATGGGTGGAGGCAGTGTCATTGTCGTCCTATTAGTTCATTTCAACAGAGGGTTCAACCCTCGACTTCAGCCACATTCACTTCACTACCTACCCAGGCAGCACGTGGTGGTGGTCAGACAGCTATAGGCCGCCCTAGAGGGGGAGGTCGAGTAGGTGGATTCCAGCCACGTATTTATGCACTTCCAGCCAGGCTGGATGCTATGGCCTCCGATGCAGTGATCGCATGTATTGTCTTAGTCTGTTGCCGAGATGCTTTGGCTTTATTTGACCCTGGTTCTACATATTCCTATGTTTCTTCATATTTTGCCCATTTTCTGGATATGCCCCATGAGTCTTTAGTTACCTCTGTTCATGTGTCGACTCCGGTGGGCGATACTGTTGTTTTGGACCGTGTGTATCGGTTTTGTGTGATATCTATTGGGGGTCTGGAGACCCGAGTGGACCTACTGTTACTCAGTATGGTCGATTTTGATGTGATTCTGGGCATGGATTGGTTATCCCCATGTCATGTTATTCTTGATTGTCACGCTAAGACTGTGACCCTAGCTATGCCCGGAGTTCTGAGAGTTCAGTGGAGAGGGTCTATAGAGTATGTGCCTAGCAGAGTGATTTCTTATTTGAAGGCTCAGCGTATGGTTGAGAAAGGGTGTGAGTCTTATCTTGCTTTTGTGAGGGATGTTAGTAGTGAGACTCCTTCTGTTGATTCTGTTCCTGTGGTCCGTGATTTTCCGGATGTATTTCCTGCAGACCTTCCAGGCATGCCACCTGACAGGGATATTGATTTTGGTATTGACCTGGTGTCAGACACCCAACCTATCTCTATTTCACCTTACCGCATGACACCAACGAAGTTGAAAGAATTGAAAGAGCAGCTTCAGGAACTCCTAGATAAGGGATTCATTCGGCCTAGTGTGTCACCTTGGGGTGCACCGGTGTTGTTTGTGAAAAAGAAAGATGGCTCCATACGTATGTGTATTGATTATAGACAGTCGAATAAGGTTACGGTGAAGAACCGATATCCTTTGCCCCGTATTGATGACTTGTTTGATCAGCTTCAGGGAGCTAGGGTGTTCTCCAAGATCGATTTGAGGTCGAGGTATCACCAGTTGAAGATTCGGGACTCTAACATTCCGAAGACTGCTTTCAGGACCAGATATGGTCATTATGAGTTTCTGGTTATGTCATTTGGGCTGACTAATGCCCCAGCCGCATTCATGCAATTGATGAACAACGTGTTTCAGCCTTACCTTGATTCTTTCGTCATTGTATTCATTGATGACATCCTGGTTTATTCCCGTAGCCAGGAGGAACATGCTCAACACTTGAGGATTATGTTGCAGAGGTTGAGGGAGGAGAAACTTTATGCAAAATTCTCCAACTGTGAGTTTTGGCTTGGTTTAGTAGCTTTCTTGGGGAACGTGGTGTCTAGTGAAGGTATTCAGGTTGATCCGAAGAAGATTGAGGCAGTGCAGAGTTGGCCCAGACCGTCCTTAGCTACGGAGATTAGGCGTTTCCTTGGTTTGGCGGGATATTACCGTCGCTTTGTGGAAAGATTCTCTTCTATTGCTTCACCATTGACCAGATTGACCCATAAGGGTGCTCCATTCAGATGGTCCGATGAGTGTGAGGAGAGCTTTCAGAAGCTCAAGTGAGCATTGACCATAGCTTCGGTACTAGTTTTGCCTACTGGTTTGGGTTCTTACATAGTCTATTGTGATGCTTCTAGAGTTGGCTTGGGAGCGATATTGATGCAGGACGGTAGGGTGATTGCCTACGCGTCTAGACATTTGAAGGTGCACGAGAAGAAATATCCAGTGCACGATCTTGAGTTAGTTGCCATTGTTCATGCCTTAAAGATTTGGCGGCATTACTTGTATGGGGTACAGTGTGAGATTTTCACTGATCATCGTAGCTTGCAGTATCTCCTGAGGCAGAAGGATTTGAATTTGCGGCAGAGGAGATGGTTGGAGCTTCTCAAGGATTATGACCTTACTATTTTGTATCACCCGGGAAAGGCCAATGTAGTGGCCAATGATTTGAGTCGCAGGGCTGAGAGTTTGGGGAGTCTAGCTTACCTTTCAGCAACAGAACGACCTTTAGCACTTGATGTTCAGGCTTTAGTAGGTCAGTTGGTGAGATTGGATTCGTCAGACCCTCCGCGGGTATTAGCTAGCATGGCTTCCGGTCTTCTCTTTATGATCAGATTAGAGCTCGGTAGTATGATGATCCACATTTGTTAGTACTTCAGGACAAGGTCCGTCGGGATGATGCCAGTGATGTCACTATCGATGATGACGGTGTTATGAGGATGCAGGGTCGTATTTGTGTGCCCAATGTGGATGGTCTTCGAGAGTTGATATTAGCAGAGGCTTACAACTCACGGTATTCCATTCATCCGGGTGCCGCGAAGATGTATTAGGATCTGAGACAACAATATTGGTGGAGGCGGATGAAGAGGGATATTGTTGATTATGTAGCACGGTGTCTCAACTGCCAGCAAGTCAAGTATGAGCACCAGATACCATGTGGGTTACTTCAGAGGTTAGATATTCCGGAGTGGAAGTGGGAGCTGATCACTGTAGACTTTGTAGTTGGACTTCCACGGACTTCGAAGAGTTTCGATGCTATTTGGGTTATTGTGGATAGTTTGACCAAGTCTGCGCACTTCATTCCTGTCAGTACTACTTATACTTCGGAGCGGTTAGCGAGTATCTACATCAGGGAGATTGTCCGATTGCATGGGGTTCCAGTTTCTATCATTTCTGACAGAGGCACACAATTCACATCTCAATTTTGGAGGGCCGTACAGAGAGGTATGGGTACTGAGGTAGAGTTGAGCACTGCATTTCATCCACAGACCGACGGGCAGTCGGAAAGGACTATTCAGATTTTGGAGGACATGTTACGTGCTTGTGTGATTGATTTTGGTGGTTCATGGGATCAATTTCTGCCACTAGCGGAGTTTGCATATAATAACAACTACCAGTACAGTATTCAGATGTCCCCGTATGAGGCTTTATATGTTAGGAGGTGTAGATCTCCGGTTGGTTGGTTCGAGCCCGGTAAGGCTAAGCTATTGGGCACAAATTTAATTCAGGATGCATTGGAAAAAGGTGAAGTTGATTCAGGAGCGACTTCGCACGGCGTAGTCTAGGCAGAAGAGTTATGCGGACCGGAAGGTCCGGGATGTGTCGTCTATGGAAGGTGATAAGGTACTGCTGAAGATATCACCCATGAAGGGTGTTATGGGGTTCGAAAAGAGGGGAAATCTGAGTCCTCGATTTATTGGTCCTTTTGAGGTGCTTCGGAAGGTTGGGGAGGTGGCTTATAGACTTGCCTTGCCACCTAGATTGTCGAGTGTTCATCCAGTATTTCATGTGTCGATGCTCAGGAAGTATGTTAGTGACCCGTCTCATGTCTTAGACTTCAGCACAGTTCAACTCGAGGATGATATGTCATATGAGGTTGAGCCAGTGGCTAGTTTGGCTCGTGAAGTCAGAAAGTTGAGGTCCAAGGATATATCTTCGGTGAATGTTCAGTGGAGAGGTCAGTTAGTGGAAGAGGCTACTTGGGAGACCGAGCGGGAGGTGCATGGCAGATATCCTTACTTGTTTGAGACTCCAAGTATGTTTTTAGACCCGTTCGAGGATGAACGTTTGTTTAAGAGGGGGGAAAATGTAACGACCCGGTCGGTCGTTACACAGAATTTGCATTATATTTTCTGTTATTGCCTTGTCATAGGTTGGTTATACTGTTTAGGATGTGTTAGAGTTGGTTAGCTCAGGTTCAGAGTGGTTATAAAAGGAGTTAAGACACTTAGCATCTAAAAGTAGCTTTAGAGTTGAAAAAGTCAACTAAGAGTTGACTTATTGGTAAACGATCTCGGAATGCGGATTTTATGGCTCAGATAGCTTCGTTAGGTAATTTGGGACTTAGGAGTGTGTTCGAAATTTTTTGTGATGTCCGGTGTAGAATTAGGCTTGAATTGGCGAAAGTTAGTTTTTGGCGATTTTCGATCGGCAGTAGAAAATAGGCTATCGGGGTCGGAATGGAATTACGAAAGTTGGAACAGGTTCGTAATAGAATTTTGGATATGTGTGCAAAATTTTAGGTCAATCGGATGTGTTTTGGTTGGTTTCGGCGTCGTTGGTGGAATTTAGGAATTTCAAAGTTCATAGGCTTGAATTTGAGGTGATTTTGGTGTTTTGATGTTGATTTGGTGTTTCGAAGGCTCGACTAAGTTCGAATGATGTTATGGGACGTGTTGGTATATTTGTTGAGATTTTCGAGGGCCTCGGGTGGATTTCGAAAGGTTAACGGATCATTTAGACTAGAAGAAAAGTTGCTGCATTTTTTTTCACACCAGCATGAACAGTAACTCGGATGAACAGTTAATGCATGAACAGTACCGCGAAAATTCTGGACAGTATAAAAATAAACCCTCCGCGACCAATACCCACTTTTTCACCATTTTTGTAGAGAGCTTTTGAGGCGATTTTGAAGAGAGGAAATCATTGTTCTTCATTGAGGTAAGGATTTTTGACCCTAATACTCGATTATATGTGATTAAGGATCAAATATCAGTGTTTAATTCATGAAAATCAGTAGAAAAAGATGGAGTTAGGGCTTGAGATTATGAGACCTTTAGGGGTCGAGTTGGGGGGTCAAACGAACTCCGATTTTAGCGTTCTTTATATGTACGGACTCGTGATATGATGAAGAACATTTTGGTATAAAATTTGTCGAGTTCCGAGACGCGGGTCCGGGGGTCGAATTTTGGCTAATTTCGGGTTTTGTGCTAAAATTGGTACTTTTCAATTGGAATTCATTCCCTTAGTATAATTTGATGATAAAAATCTGATCTTGGTAGATTTGGAGCACTCGGAACTTGATTCGAGAGGCAAGCGAGTTGCAGAGTAGCTTTTCGGGCTAGTTTGAGGTAATTAATGTCTTTAAATCCTGTCATGAGGGTATGAAACCCCGGACTTTACATCCTTTCACGGTTTTGGAGTGACGCATACACTGGATGACGAGTGTCGGGCGTGCACGAATTGGAAATTTGGAAATATGTTTCCTTTTTAGGCAACTATTGAGTTGCGAAACTGCTTTTAAAGCCTATTCTTTGTATTATTGATATGTTTTGATATAATTGGGCTGTAAGCCATGTTTGGGGCCTAGTGCCGATCTGTTTTAACCCCTTGGGGGATATATTCCTGATAATTCCTCACTTAGAAATTATGATTTTACACTCAGTCTTTCCTGATAAATTGTTTTGACACTCAGCGCTTGTTGATATTAATTCTTGAAATGAAATACTGTTTTGGGTCGAGAACCCTGTTTATTTATGGCCCGAGTGGCATGTTGAGAGTGTCTGACTGAGTGAGGCCGAGGGCCAATATAGTGAGGATGTTATGATATGAGAGAGGTCGAGTGCCTGAGAGTTATTGATGCCATGATTTGGCTTGTTTATAGCGCTTGGGCTGTAGGAGCCCCTCCGGAGTCTGTACACACCCCCAGTGAGCACAGGTACCTACTGAGTGCGAGTGCCGAGTGCCTAGTGACAAGTGACGAGTGACGAGTAATGAGTGAAGAGTGATTGGGAGGCATGAGTGACAGTGAGGATGCCCGAGGGGCTGACACTGAGTAACCGTAAGGTGCTGAGTGACTATTACAGAGTGATGGTGAGGTGCTGAGGGAATATTTATGAGTGATGATTATGGCCCGAGGGGCAGATTTTTGATGATATTTTACTGAGTTTTGATTATGATTCACTTCATTTTTCAAACCGATATTTTTGGGAGTTTTACTGAGAAATACTGGAAAATATACTTGTTTTAAAGAATTTTTACGGAAACTGGTTTGAACTTCTATATACCTTATTGAGCTGTGGCATTTTACTGTTTTGTGGATTGTTGTATTTGTGCTGTGGTTTCTTATTCTCAGACTGTGATTTATTTTCATTACTACTAAGTTGGTGTACTCATCATTACTCCCTGTGCCTCTGTGTACAGATCCAGGTACTAGTGCGGAGCAGTAGCCATATTCGTTCGTTATCAGCAGCATTTACGGATTTCGAGGTAGCTGTTCAGCGTCCGCAACTTCTCCACTTCCCTTCTTATAGTATTAGCATTTGATTCATAGACATTTATTAAGACATTAGCACAGTTAGTTATATTCTTAGATGCTCGTGACCATGTTGACTCCAGCCCTGGGGGAATTGTATAGACAGTGGATTATTTTATATTTGCCTAAAAACTTAGGAAATTTTCATGCTTGCTATGCTGATATTTAATGATATTGCGTTATTTGATTAAACTAAGTGTGTTGTTTTGTGATGGTGGGCTAGCCTAGTTCCACGATAGGCGCCATCACGGCCTGTTGGGCTTCGGGGTCTTGACAATTGGTAGTTATTAAAAATAGGTATAATTAAATACAGATTAAGTCAAAACAAACACACAAAAAAAAAAAGAATGAAAAACAAGCAAAAAAAAAGAAGAAGAGAAATAACGTGAAAGCCTTAAACCATAAAAGGTTGTGGAAGGCAAAAGAAGTAACAAAAGGGGGTTTTATACTTTATACTAAGAAACAGAGAAAAAGAATTGTGAAAAGGCAGAACTAAAAAGCCTCTCTCTGTTCACGCACGAAACGTAGAATCGTGAACCAGGGCTTTGTTGCTCAGTACTCACGCAGGCAACGAAAAGTTTAGGTTTCTTTACAAATTGCAAATTTTTGAACTCAGGTATATAAAATTCTCCATCTTCACTTATCCTAAAGTAGTAATAGGTATAGTAACTCCCTTCTTTCTCTATATCAACCATAGATTTCATGTTTAAGGGTGATACTTTAAAATTGATTAAAATGTACTGGTTATTGTAGAATCGATTGTTCGACTGGTGTCAATTGGACTGGGGCCTACGTGTTGGCTCGAGAAGTTTTGAGGTGAGTTGATATAACCCTTTACCAAAGTGGTTTAACTCACAAAAGTATGCATACAAGGTGTTTGATGAATTGGCTAAAAGAGAGATTATGTACTTAATTGAAGTGAGTGAGTTCCTATTAGCTTAGAATTATTTTAGTTAAAGTTAGATGATTTATTTTGATATATGTGCATAATTTTCAGATTTTTGTGTTATTCTTATATTCCATTTTCATGTTAAAAATTAATATTTATTTCATTCTTATGCCATACCTTACATTTAAGAATTATAGAATAAGTATGTTTGAAACATTTAGACTTAAAAAGTCACAAGAAGAAGTTTTAGAAAGAAAAGATTTTTGGGAGTATCCTTTATTCTGAGAAGGGGTCATCGTCCAAGCCGAGGGTCCTGACCAAGGCGTTGAATTCCTGAAATACTTGTGCCAAAGTAGGGAGCACACGAGCCGAGGGTCTCATTGCTGAGAATTCACTTTGCCAGGCTAAGGTATGGTACATGAGCGTTGAGAACCATGAAGTGAGTGGCACCTCGTGGATTGGGCCTATTCGATCAGGTTGGGATCGAACCCGTGCCGATCACACGGTGACTAAGACAGAAATAGGTCAGGATAGTTGGAACTCCCAAAGTATAAAGAGAAGTATTTTTTTTTGAAAAAGAAAAGAATTTCTTTTAGAATATTCATAAACTACTATTATGAAATTATTTTAGAATTATTCTTAGAAGCTTTATGTTTTCTATGCATTTAGATACTTTGCTCGTAATGTATATTGTATTAAAGTTTCATCCCCTGTCTTTGAGACTCACTGAGTACAATGGATGGTACTGACGTTCTCTTTTGGGAACCTACGTTGGTCTGCGGTACAACATAGGAACCGGTTTTGCAGGCGAACAGTCTACGGGTTAGGACTTCCCTCTCTTCCAGTGCTATTGGTGAGCTCCACTTTTGATCGTGGAGTATTCCTTAAAGTCATATTTATCTAGATATTTATTTGTTTACTTAGAGAACTGGCCAGGAAATCTCAGGTCCTGAGAAGTGCGTCAGTTTATCAGTAGATGCTTCATAGACATTGTCGTGGGGTTAAGATTCAGATGATTTTGATAATAACTTAGGATTCATTTGTTTTTCTTAAGATTAAGATGTCTGAATCTGAATACACCTATGAATATCAAGATGTGTATTAAGATTAAGACATCTGAATCTGAATACACATCTGAATATATTAAGATGTGTATTAAGATCTGAATAGAAATAATTAAGACTGTTTGATTTTTAACATCTGAATGTATAAAATTTATCTTTGTTTGAATATTAATATACATAAAATTTAAATGAAATATTAACTAATCTAATATTCTATCAATAAAATATGACAGTTGTTGGTGGTGATGGCTAACGGGTAAACGCCGACTAGAGGTGGTGGTTGGTTGTAGTTTTAATTGACGATGGTGGTTCATGCTAGTAGCTAGTAGTGATTGGTAGTGGTGGAGATTATGATTGAGGATGGTGATGGTGGGTGGTGATAGTTAATAATGGTGGGTGATGGTAGTAGTTGTGACTGAGAAAGGTGGTGGGTGGGTGGTGGTAGGTTATAATAATGGGCAGTGTCGGCTGTGGTTGTTGATGGTGATGGGGTGGTCAGTTGTGGTAGTTGAGGTGGATGAATGTTGATTGTGGGTGAGAATGATATATTGTGGTCGGAGTGGTGGGGATAGTGGGTGGTGATGGTCGATAATGGTGGCGGCTATGATTGAGGATGATGGTGGCGTGGTG
>ML411128.1:0-29304 GCA_005239525.1 Nicotiana knightiana | reverse complement strand
GGGTGTGGGTGGTAGTGGTGGTTGAGTATGGTAGTGGTGGTGGCATGGTGGTAGTTGATAATGGCATGCGGTGGCGGCAGTTGACAATGAATATGTGATAGCATCTTAATGAAATTAAGTCTCTGTTATGGATCTTAATCATACAGACCTATTCAGACCCATTAAGTGGTTGTGAATTAAAAAAAAAACAAACACATTTAATGATTAAGATCTGAATAATTAAGATTCAGACTTTAAAAACAAACACACTTAATGTCTGAGATCTGAATGATTAAGATTCAGACCTCCATTAAGTGCAAACAAATGAGGCCTTAGTAGTATTTCATTGTTTTCTACAAATAAAATTTTGGAGTTGGTTTATTTTAGATATTTAGATTAATTTTTTTTCAGGAAAAGATATTTAGATTAATTAAAAGTATTTGATTATAGTATTGTTTTATTGCATATAAAGTTTGAAGTTATAATAGATTTGATAAGCGCAGATGGTTCGCTCGGTCATGTTCAGTGATCAGGTGCCGGTCCCGGCTTGTTTAGAAAATGGGTCGTGACAAACTTGGTATCAGAGTCAGGTTTATGGAGTCCTAGGGGTCTATGAAGCCGTGTTAGTAGAGTCTTGTTTATGGGTATGAAGCGCGCCATAATTATGAACAAGAGGCTACAATAATTTAGGAAAAGTCTCATTTTTTTTCCATACTTTAGATCGTGCAGTTGATCCTACCTCTAAGAAATTATCTAATGTATTCATTTCTCCAAAACTCGCAGAAATGGCTCGTATTCGCAACTCTGACACCGACACTCAGGATGTTGCTCAAGAAACTATTGCTATTATTGTGGCTCAAGGCAGAACAAAAAGGACTTCAACTCAAAAAAGGAAGGGTAAATCCACAAAGGGGGTTCAAGTACCCCGGGTTGAACAAGAAGAAGGGGTGGAGTGATAACTTGGCTTTTGCCTAATTTTTCGTGCCCTTATACATGAAGTTTGGATACAATTTTACACAAAATAGCCCCGAAAGCTTATACGTTGTGCTTGTTGCAGGATTGAACCAGAAATGAAGGCATTCAGTCTAAAATATGCTCAAAATAGGAGTGAATCCAGCACAAGGATCAAACTCAACAAGGCTACTCAAGCCAACAAGGCCACCGCGGCCGCGGTCATGGTTTCACGGACCGCGGTGCATTTTCAGTAGCTCAGAAAGTTGACTGTCATCCACCGCGGCCGCGGTCAAAGTTGCGCGGACCGCGGTGGAGTTCCAGTGTGACCCAAGAATTGCAAGTTCTCACCGCGGCCGCGGTCGAAGTTTCGCGGACCGCGGTGGCGTTCCAGTGAGGTCCTAATGTTTTCGCGGATCGTGGTCGTGTTTTCACGGTCCGCGGTGGTCCTGCAGGGGTATTTTTATTCGAAAATTTGGCAGACTCTAAATATACTATTTTGTAATTTATTTCTAGATCTAGAAGATATTAGCTATTTTTCAGAGTAGAGAGCTCGTGAATATTTTAGGGTTTTTATTTCTTTAGCTTTATTCTTGCATTTTTAACATTGAAAACTTCAATTTCATTGTTAGGAATCAATTAAATGGGTTATTCTTCTTCTCTATCATTGTTCTCATCTTTGATTATGAGTAGCTAGACCCATTAGCTAGGGTTGTGGCTCAACCCTAGTGTGGGTATATAATGGGGTTTTGAAATTAAGGTTGGGAAATTAATGGGTGTTGGCTATTTAGGCTATTTCAAGGTTTTTATTGCTATAATTAGTGGTTGCAAACACTAATTAACCTTTTCATGACTTGGGTCTTTCTTGAGAAAGAAGACTTGAGTCTAGAAATTAGCCTAATAGGAAATTAGGGCATTATCAAGAGATTGGTAGTCCCAATCAAAGGGGTTAAACCTAGAAATGGTAAAACCCTACTTGAGCCCTAGTTAACGGGTTAAAACTCGAGAGAATAACACCCTACCTAAGCCTATATTGCTTGATTATTGGGCACCCAATTGGACTCGAGAGAGGCAATTAGGGTATAATCACTCAAACTACCGAGAGGTATAGAGTGAGCACCTTCGTGCTTTGGTTATAGCTATATCCCTAGCAAATTCCCCGACCTTAGAATTGAATCCCTTTGTGTATCCACCTAGGCCACAGTCACGACCCTAGTTCCTTTATCAATATTAGAAAACAACAACAAAAATAAAATAAAGTTAGTCATTAATTAGCTTACAAACAATAGAATACATTTAGTATAGTTCAACATCACCCAATGTTTAGAAGTGCAATTAGAAACACTCGACCCTTCTAGATCACTGATACACTCACTCCCATCTATAGGCTCCCTGTGGATTCGATCCCGACCATTCAGGTAAAAGCTATAGGACCTTTGCCTTCATACTTATATAGTAGTGTGGGTGCATTGTCGTCACTTTTTGGCGCCGTTGCCGGGGAGCTTTAACGATGTGACTATATTTGTGACTAGAAGCGTAGTGTGTTTTTCTTTCCTTCTATTTTTAACTTCCTTGTTTGTACAATGGCCGAACCACTAGGAAATGTGATTCCGGGGGAGGAGGTTTATGACAATCAAGAAGATGAAATCAATCAAATTCCTCCACAAAGAAGAATCCGACAGGCCAATATTCAGGATGATGTTCCAGACCCTCCCCCACCTCCAGCCCATGTCGGCCAATATCCAGGATGATGTTCCAGACCCTCCCCCACCTCCAGCCCCTAGAGCTGCTCCTCAGATACTTCCAAACGAGGGGTATGCTAGTGCAATAGTTCCGCCAAGGGTTCGAGCGGGGAACTTCCAAATCACAAATGTTATGCTCACTCTGCTAGAGCAAAGAGGATACTTCACTGGAGCCGCTCATCAGGATGCCTATAAGCATCTCAAAGGCTTTGTTGATACATGTTGGGGGAGTAAACAAACTAATGTGTCTGAGGACACATTAAGGTTACAGTTGTTCCCGTTCTCACTTAGGGGAAGATCATTGGATTGGCGTGAGCGTCTCCCAAACCATTCTATATCCACTTGGGACGAGCTTGCGGATAAATTTATTGCAAAGTTTTTCTCCCCAAGCCACATGGCAGCCCTTCAAGATGAGATTTTGGCATTCAAATAAGAGTCAAACGAGCCCCTACATGAAATATGGGAATGCTATAGAACCATGGTCAAGGAATGTCCTAAAAATGACATGACCGAGGCTATGATACAACAAACATTCTACCGGGGAATCAACACGGTAAATCAATGTGTGGTCAACCAATTGGCCGGTGGTAATTTTATGAAGTTGACATACCCGGAGGCATGTGAGATTCTTGATGAAATGGCCGACACATCTTCGGCTTGGCAAAGTAGAGAAAATTTGTCTCAAGGGGAAACCGGTGTGAATAGTCTCCACAAGGAACTCTAAGAACAAGGTCAAGCAATTGCCGAGCTTACAACAACCATGAACCAACTTGCTAAAGCCCAACTCCAACATTTGCAAGGGCCTAAGCAAGTAAATGTTATGGAAGGAATTCATATGCAAGGAAACCAAAGGAGACCTCGGGGAAATGGTAGGCAAAACCATGGTGATCAAGGTGATCAAGGGCCAAGTGGTCATGAACAAGATGAAAGTTATAATGACCAAGATGAGGATGTTATGTATGCAAACAACTACCAAGGGCAAGGTAATACACAAAACTGGGGGAACCAAAGGCCACGAAACTGGAACAATAACAATGCTATAAATTGGAACAATACCAATGATAGTCAATGGAACAACAATAATGACCGACAATGGGGGAACAAAAATGAAGGGAATTGGAATGGAAGAAATAACAACAAAAATTAGGGAGCTGAAGGTAATCGGGGGTCGGGTTTTCAAAGGCCCCCGATGTACCAACAACCAAGCAACCCTCCTCCATATCAATCTCATGGGCAAAGTTCTTCATGCTTGGAAATAGGTCGGATAGAAAACATGTTCAAACATATGATGGAGAGGAATGCAGAATCCGATGCCCAGATATCCTCTCACACTACTTCCATCCAAAACCTTGAAGTACAAATGGGCCAGATTTCAAAAGCCTTAAACACACACCCAAAGGGTGCACTACCAAGTGATACAGTGGTGAACCCTAAGGGTGGGAACAACAACAACACCGGTCATGCTATGGCAGTAACCACTCGGAGTGGAAAAGGTGTGGAGGCAAGTACTTCGAGGAAAAAAAAGGTTGTTGATAATGATGGAGTTGTTCCCCAAGATGAGCTACCAGCTGATGTGGAGCAAGCATTGGATGAGCCAAGTGAAGGTGAGGTAAGAATCGACATTCATGACAATGAGGAGGATTTGGATAGAAATGTGAACCCATCTAGGGAACACATAATTGACATGCCGGAGCCGGTGGCCCAAAAGGCACCATTGCCTAGGCCACCTCCCCCATATCCTTAGAGATTGGAAAAACAGAAGCAAGAGACCCAGTTTAAAAAGTTCTTTGATATGATGAAGAGTCTTACCATAAATGTCCCTTTGGTTGAGGCCTTGGAGAAAATACCAGGATACGCTAAGTTCATGAAGGACTTGGTGACAAAAAAATGATCCATGGAATGTGAGACCATTAAGGTGACTCACCAAGTGAGTGATATCGTTCACTCCATGGCACCAAAACTTGAAGATCCAGGTGCCTTCACTATTCCTTGCACAATTGGGAATGGAGACTTTGCAGAAGCCCTATCTTAGGGAAAGCATAAATTTGATGCCATATTCTGTGTTCAAGACCTTGGGGATCAGACAACCTAGGGCGACCTCTATGCGTTTGCAAATGGCGGACCGATCAATGAAGAGGCCCCTAGGTATTATTGATGATGTCTTAGTGAGAGTGGAAAAGTTCATATTGCCAGCATATTTTGTTATCCTCGACCGTGAGGTTGATTTTGAGGTCCCTATTATCTTGGGGAGACCTTTCCTTGCCACGGGAAGGCCTTGGTCGATGTTGAAGCTGGGGAACTTACATTCAGAGTTGGTGATGAGAAAGTGGTCTTCCACGTGTGCAAATCTATGAAGCAGCCCAACAACACCGAAGTGTGCTCTTTTATGGACCTTGTGTCCGAGGTTATTATTGATGATGCCAGTGTTATGATCCATGTTGATGATCCTGTGGAGTTGGACTTGATGAATCACGAGGACTCAATGGTGGATGGTGTGCTTGAGAGCACCCATGCCCTTCAAGGCATGGGGTCTTATTCCTATGCTCCCAGAAAATTGTCATTGGACTTGGAGAACATGAAGACCCCACCAACAAAGACATCCATTGAAGAACCTCCGAATCTGGAGTTGAAGCCACTTCCTTCCCACCTCAGGTATGAATACCTTGGTCCCTCTTGTACACCAGTTATTCTTTCCTCTTGCCTAACCCAACTGCAGGTTGACTCAACTTTAAAAGTGCTAAGGAGGAGGAAAAAAGTAATTGGTTGGACCTTGGCTGATATTCGGGGTATTAGCCCGCCTTTTGCATGCACAAGATTATATTGGAGGATGGATCCAAACCCTCTGTTGAACATCAAAGAAGACTCAATGAAGCTATGCAAGATGTGGTGAAAAAGGAGATCATAAAATGGCTTGATGCGGGTGTGGTCTATCCAATTTCAAATAGTGCTTGGACTTCTCCGGTCCAATGCGTTCCGAAAAAGGGTGGAATGATAGTGATAAAAAATGATAAGAATGAGCTCATTCCTACAAGAATGGTTACTGGATGGCGGGTGTGCATGGACTACTGCAAGCTCAACAAGTGACCCGCAAGGACCATTTTCCTTTACCATTCCTGGATCAAATGTTGGATAGGCTTGTAGGTCGAGCCTATTATTGCTTTCTTGACGGGTATTCTAGATATAATAAAATTTTGATAGCCCCGGAGGATCAAGAGAAGACCACCTTCACTTGCCCATATGGCACTTTTGCCTTTGCTTGAATGCCATTCAGACTTTGTAATGCCCCAGCTACTTTCCAAAGATGTATGATGGCATTCTTCACCGACATGGTGGAGGACTTTCTAGAAGTATTTATGGACGACTTTAGTGTCGTCAGGGATTCTTTCGACGAATGCTTGAGTCATCTTGATAAAGTCGTTGCTCGATGTGAAGAAATAAATATGGTCTTGAATTGGGAAAAATGCCACTTTATGGTGGAGGAAGGAATTATTTTGGGCCATAAGATTTCAAAGAATGGCATTGAGGTTGATAAGGCAAAGATCGAGGTTATTTCAAAATTTCTGCCACCTATTTCAGTGAGAGGAGTCCGGAGCTTTCTTGGCCATGCCGATTTTTACCGACGGTTTATCAAAGATTTCTCTAAGGTGGTGAATCCATTATGCAAGTTGTTAGAGAAGTATGCCAAATTAAATTTTGATGAGAAGTGTATGCAAGCTTTTGAACTCTTAAAACACAAGCTCACTACCACTCCCATAATCACAGTACCAGATTGGAGTGCCCCTTTTGAGCTTATGTGTGATGCAAGTGATGTTGCTGTGGGTGATGTGCTTGGGCAAAGGGTGAACAAAGTGTTTCATCCAATATACTATTCCATCAAGACAATGAATACTGCTCAAATGAACTACACAGTCATGGAGAAGGAGCTTCTAGCTATAGTCTTTGCCATGGAAAAATTTCGAGCTTATTTGATGGGTGCCAAAGTCATAGTTCACACTGACCATGCAGCACTCTGGTACCTCATGACCAAAAAGGATTCCAAGGCAAGACTTATGAGATGGGTTTTTTTGTTACAAGAGTTTGATCTAGAGATAATAGATCGAAGAGGGAGTGAAAATCAAGTTGCCGATCATTTGTCCCGGTTAGAGGAGCAAGGACGTCCTTGTAACGGACTTGAGATCAATGATAGTTTCCCTGATGAACAACTCCTTTCAATGTCCATGAGAGAAATGCCATGGTTTGCGGATATTGCTAATTTCCTAGTCACCGGAGTTCTCCCTTGTGAGCTCTCTTCTAACCAAAGGAAGAAGCTTCGAAGGGATAGCTTGGATTTCTATTGGGATGAACCTTATTTATTCACGATTTTCACCGATGGGGTAATCCGGCGATGTGTACCGGAGGAAGAGCAACTAGCCATCCTTGAGTCTTGCCACTCCTCGCCATATGATGGTCATCACGGAGGGGTGAGAACTGCTTCTAAAGTGCTTAGTTGTGGGTTATTTTGGCCCAATTTGTATAAGGATGCTAGTACCCTAGTGAAGAGGTGTGATGAATGCCAAAGAGCCGGGGAAATTTCCAAAAAGGATGAGATGCCCTTAAACTCAAATCTCGAGGTAGATATCTTTGATGTTTGGGGCATTGACTTCATGGGGCCATTCGTGAGTTTATGTGGGAACACGTGCATCTTGGTCGCGATTGATTATGTGTCAAAATGGGTGGAGGCAACAACCTTACCAAACAATGAGGCGCGGAGTGTGATAGCCTTTCTCAAGAAGAATATCTTTACTAGGTTTGGCACTCCACGAGCCATCATCAGTGACGGGGGGTCACATTTTTGCAACAAAGCCTTTGACTCCTTGCTTTCTAAGTATGGGGTCAACCATAAAGTCACCACCCCGTACCACCCTCAAGCTAGTGGCCAAGTTGAAGTGTCTAACAGAGAGATAAAGAGCATATGGTCAATGCCAAGATGACCGACTGGGCTAAAAAATTAGATGATGCTCTTTGGGCTTACCGGACCGCCTACAAGACCCCAATTGGGATGTCCCAATATCTCTTGGTCTTTGGAAAAGCATGCCACCTTCCGGTGGAATTGGAGCACAAGGCTATGTGGGCCTTGAAAAAGTTGAACTTGGAATAGGATGTAGCTGTAAATCTTAGAGTGGAGCAATTGAATGAGATGGAGGAGTTTAGATTCCATGCGTACTCTAGTTCGTCCTTGTATAAGGATAAAATGAAGTACCTACATGACAAATATGCTCGAGTAAAAGAGTTCAAAGTTGGTGACTTGGTCTTATTGTTCAATTCTCGGTTGAGGTTATTTCCCGGGAAGCTAAAGTCAAAGTGGAGTGGGCCTTTTGAAGTGGTATTTGTTACTCCATTTGGGGATCTTGACCTCAAGAACAAAAGTGGTGAAGTATTCAGAGTGAATGGTCACCGAGTAAAACACTATCTTGGCAAAGTTGATGACAGCCACGTGGTGGCACTTCTTCATCTCCAATGATCCCGGTAAAATGTGTCGTGCCGCGACGTTAAATCAGGCGCTTCTTGGGAGGCAAACCATGTGTCTTTACTTTTATTTTCTTTGTTTTTCTTGGTAAATTAGGTTTCACTTTTACACTAACTGGTTTTTGGATGTGTAGGATGATTTTGACACAGGAATTTGGCTGAATATAGAAACAAAAGCTCACTGGAAATTGTCATCGCGGCTGCGATCGACTTTTCGCGGTCCGTGAAGTCAATTTGATGCAAACACAGTGCTCTGGAAATGGACTTCGCGGCCGCGGTCGACTTTTCGCGGTCCGCGAAGCCTTTCTGCCTCGTAAGCCTTATGCCATTGAATGAGCGCGGACCGCGGTCGATTTTTTGCGGTCCGCGGTAGGTAAGTGGGGTGGTCCCCAGCTCTTCCTATAAATAGGACTTGAGGGTTTCATTTCACATTTTTCCCACTGTAGCTAGCCTAATCCACTTTCATCTGCGTCTCACTTTTGCATCCTCTGAAACTCATTGCTTGCATCCATACTTTCATCCCAACATCTAGTAAGTGTATTTATGCTTCATTAACTTCTTAATTTCTTTATTTTCTTTAGTTTTCAGTTTCTCTTTCATTATTATTTTCTCTTTATAGGCTTGTAAATGTTAAGGTTAGCCCAAATAGGTTCATAATAGTCCTTTGGAATGCAATTGCACTGATTACTTATGTAGGACTTAACCCAATGAACACTTTAGCGTAGAAATTGCATGTTCTGGGATCCCTAGGTAAATAGCCATTTTCGCGGTCCGCGGTCCATTTTTCGCGGACCGTGGTGGTTCATTTTGCATAAGTCAATCTGATGTTTCGTGGACCGCGGCCAAGTTTTCGCGATCCGCGGTCCCTGCTGTCCAGAAATCATACCACACTGGATCTAACTTCACGGCCGCGGTCGACTTTTTGCGGTCTGCGAAGTCATTTCCAGTGTGCATTTCTCAAGCATGATTAGACTTTCACGGCCGCGGTCGACTTTTCGCGGTCCGCGAAGTCAGTCCAATATGTCTGGCCTCATTCCAGTATGCTTAGACTTCAGTGTCTGCACATCAATGTTCAGGAAACTAACCATGTTCACTTATGTGTACTTTGCAGACAATGGTACTATCTCGTGGAGGAGGTCGCAAAAACACGGGTAGAGGAGAAACTCAAAGGGGGAGAGGACCGTGGGCACCAAGGCAACCTTCAAAAGTTACATTGCTTGCCCAGTCGGGTTACAGACTCTCATCCTTCAGTATCAGGAAGTGAATATGCTCCGTCAGAGGAGGCCTCATCATAGTCATCCCCAATGGACCCGGTCTCATCTCTCCCGGCCCAAGCACGAGCAGTGTCTCCAGCCAAATCCGCCTCCAGTGCACACTCAAACTCAAATTCCCTTACAGCTTCCTTATCTGGGGAGCATTCAAGTGACAGCAAAGGGGAGGCGCCGGTGGTTGAAGGGGTAGATCGCACTCGGAATCCGGATGTGTGGAAGGATCGTTTTGTCAGTGAAAAGGTCTTCCACAGATTCAGAGAGTTGTGGACTGCACGGTCTCTTATCCCGGAGCGCACCTTCTCAATGAAAGATTTATCCAAATATAACCCCAATGAGAGGCAGCAATTCCGAGACAGGAAAGGATGGTCTTGTTTTACTGAGCATCTTTCGGAGGCCAATGAGCATATAGTGAAGGAGTTCTACACCAATTTGCTTTTTCTGGAAAAGGACTTAAAGGCATCCAAAGTTCGCAATCTCACTGTGCCTTTTGACGGACCTTCACTTAATGACTATTTGGAGATGGATGAGGTGGATGATTCATTATACCGGGAAAAACTTGCCAAAAAGGATGCTGCGAGAAATTGGTTGGCTTTGCACTTGGCCAAGCCCGGGGACACCCCGGAGTGGTTAACGACTGGAAAAACTATCACCAGGAGGATCCTGAACTTTGAAGCTAAAGGATGGGAGACTTTTGTATGTAGCAGGCTAGACCCGACTCATCATGACCAGACCCTCCCTCTCAGTAGGGCTGTATTAATAGCATCTATCATGGCTGGATACCCCATCAATGTGGGGAGTGTGATGTCCGAGGTCATTAGCCGAGTGGTCAGCACAGGTGATACTTCTTACCCTTATCCTCATTACCTGACCATGTATTGTGAAGACCAGGAAGTGACTATGAAGCGCTTTGACACCAAAGTCAAGCCCAAAGCACCTTCATCCTGGTATGACTTGAAAGATGAGGATAACCCCAAAAATAAATCAAAGGGAAAGTCGGTTGCCTCCACTAGCCAGTCTGAAGAGCCAGTGGTGGTGGTGGAAACCTCACTGCCCCAGCCTGCCATTCCAGAGGAGGCTCCAGGCCCATCTTCCTCCACAGCTACAGACATCCCCTCCACCAGAGCCTACCCCTTGACTGCTCAACGGCTGAACATGACTCTCACTAGCCTCACTAACTGGATGCAGTCAACTACTACAAAGTTGACTGCAATTTCTACAGCCGTGGAAGCCCCAATTACTCCTCTCCCACCACAGGTCCCGCAGTCCATTGAGGACACTCTAAAAGAAATTTTGGAGAATCAGAAGAAAATCCTGGACGCAGTGGGTGCACATGAGAGTGCATTGGAAAAGCTGGCCAAAGAAACAAAGAAGCTGAGGAAGACCAGGGCGTCAAAAGGGGAGGTGGCGAAGATGAGAAAGGAGGTCGACAAGCTATCAGGCGATCAGATTCCTTTGGAGATGCTACTAGCAGACCCCATAGAGCCCCAGCCAGAGCAGCAGCCATTGCCTCAGTCAGTGCAGGAGGAGGAGCCGGTGAGGCCACTGAAGAAGAGGAAGGTCATGCCCCGTGCCCAGAACATCAGGCTTGTATTGGCAGACCCCCCCACAGAGCACACTCAGGCTCAGAGCAGGAGGCCCAGACCACCGGAGCTCCATCACAGGCTATACCAGATCCAGCTCCTACAGGTTCCCCATCTCAGGCAGTTCCTTCCTCATATCAGGCAGTTTCTAGACCATCTCAGACAGAGCATCAAGGACCACAGCAGGCCGAGGGCCAATAGGGAGTTTTCTTTACTCTCTCTCTCTCTCCCATATTTTGCGCACTATTTTTCCTTTATAGCATTGAGGACAATGCTTTCATTTAGTTGGGGGAGTGGCCCTACATGCTTTTTATTTTGGCTACATCGGATTGTATAATGAAAACAACTTTTTATTTTTTTTCTTTACGTTATTTCCTTTTTTGGTATGTATAAGATAACTATCCATTGTAAATATTCATACCTTACGTAGATTCATCTAATTCCCCTATTGTACATATTAATTCCATCCCACGCACTTTACTTTATTTTACGCATTTTTTTTCTATTTTATAGCTTCTTACTTTTCTTTCATAGCTTCTTGTTTGGTTTTCTCGTGAGCAATAAGCCTTTGGTTTTCTTAACGCTATGGTTCTTTCTAAAGGTGGAACTTGTGTGAACCGGGTAGCTCTTCCCAAGGATGGACAATGTGACAACCTTCTTAAGGGTTTGAGTCTGTTTTTTTTCCTTTTTTTGTTGTTTTGTTTTTCAATAACGGTGCCTCAAGCAAAGCTTCAGTTGGGCCTAACACAGTTGCCTTTGATCCCATGGTCAAAGACAAGCCGTTATGTTAAGGATGGTGATAGTGATGATCTTGAGACTCTTGTGTTGGCCGATAACCATCGGGCGGTTCTTCGGGACCATTTTTTGTTACTCAAAGCACGACTAAGATCATTGTGGGCCCTCGACTCAGTTTCTGTGACAATCCTTTAGCTGTGAGTGATGAGAAATTCGTAATTGCAAGTCCAAGTTCCGTGCCACTAGTCTTGAACTTGCCCTGAGTGTTGTCTAGGCGAAATTCTAGGTGTAATTGACTTGAGAACTGACTATAGGCTTTCCTTGGCTTGAACAAAGAATTTAACACTTCCATGACCTTCCAAAAGAAATATTCCCTAGTCAACCATTTTGATCCTTAAACCTTTTATTTCAACCCAAGTTACAAGCCTTTAACCATTCTTTTGCCCTCTCTTGGCACCCGATCTTTCCTTGGCGCTAAAAAAAAGGCATAAGTTTGGGGGAGAGATGAGGGATGTGATGAAGTGAAAAAGAAGGCACAAAAGAAAGAGAAGAAAAAGGGCAATGAAAAAGAATGAAAGGAAAAGAATGAACAAAAAGAAGAAATAAAGGAAATTGATGAAAAAGTGTCTCTCCAACCCTACAAAAGATAAAAAAAAAAGGGACTCAAAGATTCAAGAAAATGTGAGAGCAAGAAAAAAATAAAGTGCTTAAGGAAAGATAAAACTCACTCTAACCAAATACGCCCTACCCTTGACCAAAATCCTTCATCATGATTCCACAAAAACCCTTGAAGCTCTTGTATCACACTTGAAACTATGGTATTGAAAAGTTCAATCATTGTCAATGATTCATTCGTATTAGGGGCTATGGTTAGTTCCAATTGATGCTAATTGAGGTCACCAATAGTACGGCCAGATTTTTGTGAAATCTCTCATAGGGGTGGGGCTTATTTTGTTTTGCTTGAGGACAAGCAAGAGCTTAAGTTTGGGGGAGTTGATAACTTGGCTTTTTGCCTCGTTTTCCGTGCCCTTATACATGAATTTTGGATATAATTTTACACAAAATAGCCCCGAAAGCTTATACGTTGTGCTTGTTGCAGGATTGAACCAGAAATGAAGGCATTCAGTCTAAAATATGCTCAAAATAGGAGTGAATCCGGCACAAGGATCAAACCCAACAAGGCTACTCAATCCAACAAGGCCACCGCGGCCGCGGTCGTGGTTTCGCGGACCGACGGTGCATTTCCAGTGAGTTCAGAAATTATGCCATCAGCCACCGCGGCCGCGGTCAAAGTTTCGCGGACCGCGGTGGAGTTCCAGTGTGACCCAAGAATTGCAAGTTCTCACTGCGGCCGCGGTCAAAGTTTCGTGGACCGCGGTGGCGTTCCAGTGAGGTCCTAATGTTTTCGCGGACCGCAGTCGTGTTTTCGCGGTCCGCGGTGGTCCTGCAGGGGTATTTTTATCCGAAAATTTGGCAGACTATAAATAGACTATTTACTAATTTATTTCTAGATCTGGAAGATATCAGCTATTTTTCAGAGTAGAGAGCTCGTGAATATTTTAGGTGTTTTTTTTATTTCTTTATCTTTATTCTTGCATTTTTAACATTGAAAACTTCATTTCATTGTTAGGAATCAATTAAATGGGTTATTCTTCTTCTCTATCATTGTTCTCATCTTCGATTATGAGTAGCTAGACCCGTTAGCTAGGGTTGTGGCTCAACCCTAGTGTGGGTATATAATGGGGTTTTGAAATTAAGGTTGAGAAATTAATGGGTGTTGGCTATTTAGGTTATTTCAAGGGTTTTATTGCTATAATTAGTGGTTTCAAATAGTAATTAACCTTTTCATGACTTGGGTCTTTCTTAAGAAAGAAGACTTGAGTCTAGAAATTAGCCTAATAGGAAATTAGGGCATTATCAAGAGATTGGTAGTCCCAATCAAAGGGGTTAAACCTAGAAATGGTAAATTGAGCCCTAGTTAACGGGTTAAACCTCGAGAGAGTAACACCCTACCTAAGCCTATATTGCTTGATTATTGGGCACCCAATTGGACTCGAGAGAGGAAATTAGGGTATAATCACTCAAACTACCGAGAGGTACAGAGTGAGCACCTTCGTGCTTTGGTTATAGATATATCTCTAGCAAATTCCCCGAACTTAGAATTGAATCCCTTTGTGTATCCACCTAGGCCACAGTCACGACCCTAGTGCCTTTATCAATATTAGAAAACAAAAACAAAAACAAAACAAAGTTAGTCATTAATTAGCTTACAAACAATAGAATACATTTAGTATAGTTCAACACCAACCAATGTTTAGAAGTGCAATTAGAAACACTCGACCCTTCTAGATCACTGATACACTCACTCCCATCTATAGGCTCCCTGTGGATTCGATCCGACCTTTCGGGTAAAAGCTACATGACCTTTTACTTCATACTTATATAGTAGTGTGGGTGCGTTGTCGTCATGGAGCATGATGATCCAGTGCCTCAGGATCCAGTGCCGCCCCCAACAGCAGTCCCGACTCAGACAACTATATCTGCAGAGGTGGGTCAGATGTTTAATGCTGTCAACAGTGCTATGGAGATGTTTAAAGCCTTCATGGCCAATCGAAATGAGAGAAGAGATGAGATTCCACCTCAATCAGATAGACAAAACAATTCTGAGTCCTCAAGAGTGAATGGATTTTTGAAGTTGAGTCCTCCATATTTCCATGGTTTTATAGCTGATGAAGATCCAATGTTGTGGCTGGAGGGTGTCAAGAAAGCCCTCCGAGCGATGAAGGAATTTGATGATGAAGCTGTGGAGCTGGATGCTTATCAGCTTAGAGATGTGGCTGGCACTTGGTTTGAGATGTGGGAAAAGGAAAAAGATGACGATGATGGTCCGCCTACTTGGGAAGAATTTGAAGAGGCCTTCATGGCTAACTTTATCCCAGAAGAGGATAGGGAAGCTAAGACTACAGAGTTCGAACAGCTCCAGCAAGGGAATAAAAGTGTGCAAGAGTACTACATGGAATTCATAAGGTTGGCTAAGCATGCTCCTCACATGGTTCAGACAGACAAATAAAGATTCGCAGGTTTGTTGGCGGTTTGGCTTACCACATTAAGCATACGACATCAGCTGCAGCGGTAGGTATGAAATCATTCTCCTCTGTTGTGGTCTTCGCCAAGCACTTAGAAAAATATAGACAACAAAAAGAGAAGAAAAAGAGCATAACAAGAAAGCCCGGACAACGGGCAGGTTTAATGGTACATCCAGCGGAGGTAGAAGGGATTCCACTGATAAGGAGTCATTAGCACCAGCTCAGTTCAGTCATCAGTCAGGTGGTGGGTCTTCCTTCAGATGTACTCAGAGTTATGGAAACCAGTCTTGCCAGAATCAGAATTTTAGGACATCATCCTCACATAGCCAGAGTCATGTTGAGCAACATTCACAACAACAAGGTCTTTGTAGAACATGTAAGTTGCAACATTCAGGTCAGTGCAAGCTCGGGTTTCATGGTTTCTTTCATTGTGGAGACATTGGTCATGTAAAGGCCAACTGCCTAAAGTTGCTACGTAATTTCAACGGTGGATCAACTCGTCCTTCTAGTTCCTCAGCTACTGTAGTTGCACCACCTCAGGCTCGTGTTCTCATAATCAGACCGAGCATGGGGCAGACATAGGTCCAGATTGAATTACTCAGGGAGGGGGACAACCCCATTTGTTTGCTACACTTGATCGTCAGAGTGCAGAGGCATCTGCAGAATTTATTACAGGTATACTTTTAGTCTGCTCACATAATGCTTATACCATAATGGATCCAGGTTCAACGTTTTCATATGTGACTCCATACTTTGCAATTAACCTCGGGCTAGAACCTGAACAACTTAGTGAGCCATTCCTAGTATCTACTCCAGTTGGCGAGCCAGTGAAAGTCATGAGAGTCTATAGAGGTTGTATAGTTTCAGTCCAAGGTCGCAACACCAAGGTCGATCTCATAGAATTAGAAATGGTGGATTTCGATATGATCATGGGTATAAATTGGTTGTCTTCCTGCTATGCCATGTTAGATTGTCATTCCAAGATAGTCAGGTTCCAATTTCCAAATGAAGAAGTCTTAGATTGGAAGGGTAGTTCAGCATCGCTTGTAGGTAAGTTTATTTCTTACCTTAAGGCACAACGAATGACCGGTAAAGGGTGTCTCGCCTATTTGGCTCACATCATTAATCCAGAATCAGAACCACCAACTCTTCAGTCTGTGCCAGTTGTTAGAGAATTTCCAGAAGTTTTCCAAGATGACCTTCCCGGGCTTCCTCCTAAAAGAATCATAGACTTTGGCATTGATCTCATGCCAGGCACTCAGCCCATATCTATACCTCCTTATAGGATGGCTCCAGCAGAACTTAATGAGTTGAGAGAACAGTTGAAAGACCTTATTGACAAGGGCTTCATCAGGCCGAGTGTTTCAACGTGGGGTGCCCCAGTCCTGATTGTCAAGAAGAAGGATGGGTCTCTCAGAATGTGCGTCGACTATCGGCAGTTGAATAAAGTTACCATTAACTACCCACTGTCAAGAATTGATGATTTATTTGACCAACTTCAGGGTGTAAAGTACTTTTCATAGATAGACTTGAGGTTTGGGTACCATCAGTTGAGAATTAGAGAAGAATATATATCTAAAACAGCCTTCAGAACTCGCTAAGGTCACTATGAATTTCTAGTGATGTCCTTAGGGTTGACAAATGCTCCAGCTGCATTCATGGACCTCATGAATAGAATTTTCAAGCCATTCCTGGATAAATTTATTATCGTGTTTATAGATGATATTTTGGTATACTCTAAGAGAAAGGATGAGCATGCCGAACCTCAGGATAGCCTTGCAGACCTTGAAGGAGAATGAGCTTTATGCCAAATTTTCAAAATGTGAGTTCTGGTTGCAGTCAGTGGCATTCTTAGGCCACGTGGTATCTAGTGAAGGCATAAAAGTAGATCCTCAGAAGAAAGAAGCAGTCAAGAACTGGCCTAGGCCGACAACGCCAATCGAAATCAGGAGTTTCTTGGGGTTAGCTGGTTACTATAGAAGGTTTCTAGAGGGATTTTCCTCACTTGAAGCTCCATTAACTAAGTTGACTTAGAAAGTAGTTAAGTTCCAGTGGTCAGACGCTTGTGAGCAGAGTTTTCAAGAGTTAAAGAAGAGGTTGACCACTACACCTGTGTTAACCTTGCCGACAGGTTCGGGTGGGTTCACAGTGTATTGTGATGCCTCTAGAGTGGGTTTCAGTTGTGTTCTTATGCAAAATGGAAAATTTATTGCTTATGCTTCCAGGCAGTTAAAGAATCATGAAAAGAACTACCCCACACACGACTTGGAGCTTGCAGTAGTGGTGTTTGCATTAAATATATGGAGACACAACCTTTACGGTGAGCCTTCTGAAGTGTTTACAGATCACAAAGCCTCCAGTACATTTTCTAGCAAAAAAAAATTAAATTTGAGACAGAGAAGGTGGCTCGTGCTATTGAAGGATTATGACATCAATATTCTTTATCACCCGGGAAAAGCTAATGTGGTAGCAGATGCACTTAGTAGGAAGTCAATGGGTGTCTTGGCCCATCTTGCAGTACAAAGGCGAACTTTGGGTCGAGAAATTCAAAATCTGGCAAATGATGGAATTAGATTGGATGAGACCGAAGAAGGAGGTATAACTGCTTATGCCTTAGCGCAATCCTCCCTTGTTGCGCATGTTAAGGCTAAGCAAGACGAAGATCCGTACTTAGTGAAGTTAAAAGGAGTCAGAAACAAAGAAATCACCGCTTTCACTCTAGGATGTGACAGAGTTTTGAAGTTGAATGATCGGTTATGTGTGCCTGATGTAGATGGTCTTAGGAAGGCCATAATGGAAGAAGCTCACAATTCGAGGTACTCTATCCACCCAGGTGATACCAAAATGTATCTAGATTTGAAAGAGTTGTATTGGTGGAAAGGCATGAAGAAGCAAGTAGCAAATCATGTGGCTAAATGTTTGAATTGCCAGCAAGTCAAAGCCGAGCATCAGAGGTCTGGTGGCCTAGCTCAAGATATAGAGATACCGCAGTGGAAGTGGGAGATGATTAATATGGATTTCGTAGTAGGTCTACCTCGCACATACCGTAAGAATGATTCAATTTGGGTTGTTGTAGACCGACTGACAAAGTCCGCGCATTTCCTACTAGTAAAGACGATAGATTCTGCAGAGCAGTATGCACAGTTGTACATTAAAGAAATAGTCAGATTGCATGGTACTCCAGTTTCATCATATCTGACAGAGGCCCTCCGTTCATGGCGCATTTTTGGCAAGCATTTCAGAAAAGATTAGGTACCAAGGTCAATTTGAGCACCGCTTTCCATCCACAAACCGATGGCTAGGCAGAAAGGACCATTCAGACTCTAGAAGATATGCTGCGAGCATGTGTTATAGATTTTGGAGGTAATTGGGATGATCACTTGCCACTTATAGAATTTGCTTACAGTAACAACTATCAGGCTAGCATCGTTATGGCTCCTTATGAAGCGTTGTATGGGCGAAGATGTAGGTCTCCAGTGGGTTGGTTTTAACCAGCAGAGGTGTCGTTGATTGGTCTAGAGTTTGTTTGTGAGGCCTTAGAGAAAGTCCAGCTAATCAGAGATAGACTGAAAGCGGCTCAGAGTCGTCAAAAGTCCTATTCTGACAAGTGGCATCGTGACTTAAAGTTCATGGTTGGTGACAAGGTGTTTTTGAAAGTGTCACCAATAAAAGGAATTATGAGGTTTGGTAAGAAGGGGAAACTTAGTCCTAGATTTATTGGACCTTATGAGATTATAGAGAAGAAGGGAAACGTGGCTTATGAGCTAGCGCTGCCCATCGAGTTTTCCTCTGTTCATCCTGTCTTTCATGTGTCTATGCTTAGAAAGTACATTCATGATGAGTCACATATAATACCTGCCGATACCATAGAAATTAAAGAAGGCTAGACTTATGAATAGGTACCTATAGAAATTCTCGATAGGCAAGTAAGAAAATTGAGAACAAAAAATTTAGCATCGGTAAAAGTTTTGTGGAGTAATCATGATGCAAAAGAGGCTTCGTGGGAGGTCGAGGAAGATATGAGAGATAAATATCCATATTTATTTGAGGAAAAAGGTATGTGAACCTAGGTTTGATTTGACATTTATATTTTACGTATTAAATACAAGTTAACATGGGTTTATGTCCTTGCCAGATTATACTTAGTTTTTGAAGTAATTAGTTTTGGCATGCTAGAGTACATTTAACTAAAATAATTTAGTGCCATGCTAGAGTACATTCAACTCAATAAAGTTATTTACTTTTGTTAAAGTATTGTGCTTTAGATTCTTCTTGGTTATTGTGGTACCTCCTTGCCGGAGTGTGAGTAATTAATTTATGAGCTATGTATGGTGCCTATGAATTGCCTGTTATGGTATATTTGGTTGTTGTTGGTGTAGTTATAGTATTTGTGACATGGATATTTATTTGATAGTCCAATTTACAAGGGAAACTCTGCCGAAATTTTTGAAAATTTTGGGAGTTAACCAAAATTTTGAGTCCCTTGTAAGAGTGAATAGTGCTAAGAAACTTAAGAGGTTCAAGGACCTAAGAATGAAGGTCAAATTAAGAATAAGGCCCTAGCAACATTTGATGACGAATGTTTTTAAAGAGGGAAGATTGTAACACTCCTCAAATTTATAAAAGTTTCGAGACACGCTAATTATAGAATTAAATTATTACTATTATTTTTATCTTGCCTATATATATATATATATAAATTGGATATACAATTAGGAAAATATTAATAGTTTTAGTATTGGTAGTTATTAAAAGTAGGTATAATTAAATACAGATTAAGTCAAAACAAACACACACACAAAAAAAAGAAGGAAAAACAAGCAAAAAAAATGAAAAATAACGTGAAAGCCTTAAACCATAAAAGGTTGTGGAAGGCAAAAGAAGTAACAAAAGGGGTTTTTATACTTTATACTAAGAAACAGAGAAAAAGAATCGTGAAAAGGAAGAACTAAAAAGCCTCTCTCTGTTCACGCACGAAAGCAGAATCGTGAACCAGGGCCTTGCTACTCAGTACTCACGCAAGCAACGGGAAGTTTAGGTTTCTTTACAAATCGCAAATTTTTTAACTCAGGTATATAAAATTTTCCATTTCCAATTATCCTAGAGTAGTAATAGGTATAGTAACTCCCTTCTTTCTCTATATCAACAATAGATTTCATGTTTAGGGTGAAACTTTAAAATTGATTAAAATGTACTGGTTATGTAGAATCGATTGTTTGACTGGTGTCAATTGGACTGGGGCCTACGTATTGGCTGGAGAAGTTTTGAGGTGAGTTGATATAACCCTTTACCAAAGTGGTTTAACTCACAAAAGTATGAATACAAGGTGTTTGATGAATTGACTAAAAGAGTGAATATGTACTTAATTGAAGTGAGTGAGTTCCAATTAGCTTAGAATTATTTTAGTTAAAGTTAGATGATTTATTTTGATATATGTGCATAAATTTTCAGATTTTTGTGTTATTTTTATATACCATTTTCATGTTAAAAATTCATGAAAAAGCAAGAATATTTAGAAATAATTTTGAATGTTTATTTCATTCTTATGCCATACCTTACATTTAAGAATTCTAGAATAAGTATGTTTGAAACATTCAGACTTGCATAGTCACAAGAAGAAGATTTAGAAAGAAAAGATTTTTGGGAGTATCCTTTATTCTGAGAAGGGGTCATCGTCCAAGCCGAGGGTCCTGACCAAGGCGTTGACTTCCTGAAACTACTTGTGCCAAAGTAGGGAGCACACGAGCCGAGGGTCTCGTTGCTGAGAATTCACTTAGCCAGGCTAAGGTATGATACATGAGCGCTGAGAACCATGAAGCGAGTGACACCTCGTGGACTGGGTCTATTCGATCAGGTTGGGATCAAACTCGTGTCGATCACACGGTGACTAAGATAGAACTAGGCCAGGATAGTTGGAACTCCCAAAGTATAAAGAGAAGTATTTTTTTTTTGAAAAAGAAAAGAATTTCTTTTAGAATATTCGTAAACTAATATTATGCAATTTTTTTAGAATTATTCTTAGAAGCTTTATGTTTTCTATGCATTTAGATACTTTGCTCGTAATGTGTATTGTATTAAAGTTTCGTCCCCTGTCGTTGAGACTCATTGAGTTCAATGGATGGTACTGACGTTCTCTTTTGGGAACCTACGTTGGTCTGCGGTACAACGTAGGAACCGGTTTTGCAGGCGAACATGCTACGGGTTAGGACTTCCCTCTCTTCCAGTGCTATTGGTGAGCTCCACTTTTGTTCGTGGAGTATTCCTTAAAGTCATATTTATCTAGCTATTTCTTTGTTTACTTAGAGAACTAGCCAGGAAATCTCAGGTCATGAGCAGTGCGTCCGTTTATCAGTAGAGGCTTCATAGACATAGTCGTGGGTTTAAGATTCAGATGATTTTGATAATAACTTAGTAGTATTTCATTATTTTCTACGAGTAAAGTTTTGGAGTTGGTTTAGTTTAGATATTTAGATTAATTTTTTTTGATCAGGAAAAGATATTTAGATTAATTTTTTTTGATCAGGAAAAGATATTTAGATTAATTAAAAGTATTTGATTATAGTATTGCTTTATTGCATATAAAGGTTGAAGTTATAATAGATTTGATAAGCGCAGATGGTTCGCTCGATCATGTTCGGTGATCGGGTGCCGGTCTCAGCTTGTTTAGAAAATGGGTCGTGACAGTAATAAAAATATTTTATCCACTGTTCACATGGAAAGTTACATCCTCTAACCTAGGTGATATTTGGTTGGTACTAGACAGTAGAAAAAATAATAATCTCTACATATATAAAATTTTAACATTGTTAATACATATGTTGGTTTCAATATTCCGCAAGTAAACTCTTCGTAACCACCAACGATTGTGGTGAGATCATAAGAATATTATTTATTCTTAATCATAGCTTTTGGGTTCGAGCTTTGAGAACGAATCCAACTTTAGTAAGGAGTGTTTTTCCCATGTGAGAAAGCATAAGAGAAAATATATTGTTGATATTAGATACTCAATACAATACAAGAGGTCCTTATTTATAGCTATACTCTACAAGGACATATTACTCCTATTACAATGTGGGACAAGACTACATTATGTAAATATCTGTAAACTAACACTCTCCATCAATGCGGTGCATACAAATCATATGTACCGATCTTGTTACATATATAACCAATACGAAGACCAATGAGGGACTTGGTGAAAATATGTGCAAGCTGATCATTCGACCTCACAAACTTTGTAGCAATCTCTGCTGAAAGTGTGATGACCCAAGGGGTCATTTTATGAATTAAGACTCCGTTCTAGGCTTATTAGCCATAAAAAGACTAATTTTATTTACTTCAATTTGCGTGCACAGTCCGGGCGTGAAACCGGAAAGCTTTTATGTGAAAATATAAGAAATAATAATTTTTAGAATTAAAATTTGGTTTTAGTTGGCTTGAGTCAACATTTTTAGTATACGGATCCGGATCTATGTTCCGTCGATCCCGGGAGGTTCGCAGTAAGATATGGGACTTGGGCGTATGCCCGGAAATGAATTCTGAGGTCCCAAGCCTTAGAAATCAATTTTTGAAAGAAATGGTTTTGCTGAATTATTAATGAAATAAAGAAAAGAATTAATATTTAAAACCATTGGTATTAGGCTCGTATTTTGGTTCCGGAATCCGGTACAGATTTGTTATAGTATTTGAATACTAACTGTGGAGTTTGGTGAGAATCGGAGTTTATTTGACGTGATTCGGACATCCGATTGAGAAATAGTGAAATTGAAGTGTTCTTGAGGAAAATGATGAGCTTTGAGGTTTAATTCATAGTTTTACATGTTATTTTCATGATTTGATCGCACAAGCAAGTCCGTATGATATTTTTAGATGTTTGGTTTAGAGCCCCGAGGGCTCGGGTGAGTTTCGAATAAGTTTGTGTTGTGCTCGTTCTTTCTTATGCTTCAGCGTCATTTCTTCAAGCATGAATGATATCATATTGAACAAATGAGCTCCGATTTCTATTTTGAATGAAGTATTAGATCCGTATCATAATTACGGACCCGTAACAAAAAGAATCGTTGAATTTGGATATTGTATGACGATTTTATGGTCATTTTAATAAGGTTGCCAGATTTTTCAGATTAATTACGAAATTGCTACTGGCAGCGTATTTAAAAATCTGCACAAGTTGTAAATATTAAAACCTACATATCTCATTCATTATAAGATCAAATTGAGTGATTCAAAAGCCTAACTTGACCAGAATTTCACAAGGAACCAATTGGAGACATAAAAATTGAGTTTCTGGATCAATTGGTATGATAAACGAGGCAAAATAGCTGGCATAAAAATATATAAAACTAGGGTTTGTTCATTCGGTCATATTTTGGGTTGGAAAGCTCAGATTTGGGTGATTTTCACTATAGGGATTGAGGGTTTGGGTAGAATTAGAGAATTTAGTTAAAAACGAATCTTTACCTAAAAAGGATAAGCGGTCGCTGCAAATATAATCCGGTCTAAAATTCCGGAGTCGAATCCCACAGAGAACTAACGTTTCGCTATAATTGTTAAATATTGCTAAGAAACACAAGTCCAAACAATTTCCTAATTATAGAGATTATAATATTTATTTCTAACTAATTAACTAACAATTATTATAAAGCAGTAAAATTATCAACTAACAAGGATGAAATTTAGGACAAAACTAAGGAGGTCTAGAGTTATGAGTTCCCCAAATACTGCAATCCTTCCCTCTATGTTCACTACAATTTCGCCTATGTATTCTCTACTGATCTTGAGCATTTTAGGTGTCGTAATTCTCTCTCGAGCAACTACAACAATTTACTAGACATATTCTCTCGAACTACGCTAGTTGACTTTATCTAACCGCTCATTATGACCACGTCAAGGCTTTGTTATTTCTAAACCTACCTTTAAACACGTTGTATTGATTTCTCACATACGTTAGGAGTGACGTTGTTCCACAACCACCTAAATATGTATCATTTCTCAAGCAATACATAATAAATAGGCACAGTCAATCGATGGCCATTCAATCAACAATAATAAACACGTAATTGAACAAGTAGAGAAATCCAACGGCTCAATTATATAAAAACATAACAAGAATTTATCCTACAAAAGGTTCCATCAAAACCCTAGATAAAAAATTAGCTATTCATAATAATATGTAAAACTACAATACTAAAAGTCATAACCACAATGAAAAATAGGAAGAGGAAGGAAAAACCCGTAGAAGAATTCCCCGCCTTGCTCTTATTGTGTCTCTGCCTCCTCAAGTCGAATCTGTGTCAAAAATATGTCCAACCTCGTCAAAATACCGGTTTTCCATGTATATATACCAAGTAGGGTCGGGCCCAAATAATTATACCTTCTCCTATGCGAAAAAGGACAATTTTTCAGGTCTGAAGTAGCGCGGCCGCGCTAAGCCATGTTAGTGGCCGCGCATATCGAAACGTTTCTGCCCCATTTACGCGTCAGGTCCGCGGTTTCGGTTTTGACCGCATTTTTCACCTTGTTTCGTTTGAAATTTGGAAAAATATAAAACATGAAAGTTGTATCCCTTTGAGTTAGATTTCCAACCATATATTATATAGCCAAATGGAGTTCTGAGCAAAGAGTTATGTCTATTTTACTAGACAGTGCGCAATATGCCTCCTTGAGTCTTTGTTTGTTCTTAACTATCAAATTTGACCCCGAACACGACCCCGAATTAATTACTTGGGCTTTTACTCTGACTTCAAATCTCCAAATCACTTGAATTCATTCCATAACATCTATATATCTCGGAATCATTCCTACAAGGCATAAAACACACAATTAGTGCAAAACACTAGCGATTAAAGCTCAAACTCAATTAAAGTGCAGTAAACTAGAGTGTAATAAGCGACTAAAATACGCAATTATATCATATCATCAACACCCCACACTTAAACCATTGCTCGTCCTCGAGCAATAAAACTACACTTCATATAGACACGACCTTTTAAGCAATTCTCCTAACTCATCACACCAAGAATATTTAAAATAGACTAAGCACAAAAGCGTAACATCTTCACCTCAAGATTTGACTCACAAGTACCGCACATTATTCACAACTCACCCACTTACTATAACATAGAGGTCACTGACATTATCTTTCCTTCATGAATCAAGTGCCCTCACATAAAAAAAAAAGAGTAGTTCCACACAATAAAATTTAAGAACACTTAGGAACTCAAGATAGAAAGAATTCACTCACTCTCAGAAATAATATTCATGTGCCACAAAAGATGCACCATAGGCTTGCCTGTAGTGTACTACTCTACTAATTGAGCTCATTTAGTCTAGGATCAAGTAGGACTTTATTTGGTTGTAATGAAGGCTGTGGGACGGGTATGATACATTTAGATATAAGAGTAACTACACCTCCCTAAGCACTTTAATACATACTTTAACATTCAAACCCCATACTTATGTCAAACCAAACTCCGCCTTCACATAAATGTATTTTACCCCACACTTCTTTAAGCACTATTACATCAAGAACCACCACTTAATAAGCACTATATATATATATATATATATATATATATATATATATTCACAACAATACAACTTTTTTTTTTCTTTTCTTTCTTTCTCTTTTTTCTTTTTATTTTATTTTATTTAAGTGGCTCTTACTTTTTCAAAACAGATTCATTAGTTCCACTCAAAAGCCAAACCAACCACCCCCCACTTTAACTTTTACACAGTTCATAACACTTCAAGTGCTCATGAGAGGTTAGAAGGTTCAACTATATGGTGAATTCAAACAAATGGGTAAGGCTTGTAATGTGGTTGCCAAAGAAACATGATTACATTCTCAAAGGGCTTAACTACGATACATAACAATTAAGCGGGTAAAATATACATATTCGACTCAACAAAGAAATGCCTATATCACTTCCAAGACTGAACAAAACTACTGTTTCGCTTTGCAAACACACGGGGAAAGTTCTAGGCATCAAATGCAATGCACAGAATAACACACAAATCTCACACACACATGTCTAACTCACTCAGGATTGGATTCATCAAGACACTCTAGTCAAAGCAGTTAAGCAAATTTAAAATCATACAATTTAAGGTACTTATACAAGCGTCAAAAACTGAGCCTAAGCATCACAACCAAAGTACTCACTATTCTCAAGGCATAACAAATTCAAGAGATATTGCTTCAATTCAAAACACAACACAATGGCTCCTCTTCCTAAAAAAATAAATAAAACTAACTACACCCGGTTCAAACAAAACCTTTGGAAAAGAACCGCGACACAAAGAAAAACCAAGGGGGAATTTCTACACTACCTAACAAAAGAAAATCTTTTTATTTTTTTCTTTAGACTTAAATCCCTCAAGAACATTGTCTAATAGATTCATCGTCGGGAAAAGTCCAATCTTTTCTATTTTTGTAAAAAGAAAAAATTATTCAATTAAACTAACACAACTAAATTAGCATGGAAAGTCACCGAGACAATCTCCGCATCCCACACTTAAAATTGTGCATTGTCCCCAATGCATACCATAACTAATAAGAGGGTAAAAGAAACTCCCTGGTAGGACAAAGGCCGAAGCACTAGCATCTCATGGGGTACTCAGACTTCTCTCAAGCCTAGTCCTTCGTGCGGGTACCTCACACTTAGTTCTAACCATCTGGTTTGCTATTGCATCTTTTCAATGGCTTTGCGTTCCATGCTACTAAAAAAATCAAAAATCAACACTACAAAAATAATACAATTAAAAAAAATAAAAATATATAAAATAATGCGGTAAAGCTAGGCTGCCTCCCAACAAGCGCTTGATTTAACGTCGCGGCACGACGCGAATCACTTTTTGCCTCCACTTTGAACTTATGAATTGGACCCCAAGTTTTGATTCTGCTCCGTGATCATGCTCCTGGGGTGATAGAACGAATCTGACTGGCCCAATAAAATAATGTAGTATTTTGCACCTCTTTGCCTTTGGATGAGATGTGTAGTCCCAACTTTCTGGCACGAAGAATTCCAGAATGTAGGCATCTTGTTCCTTACTCCTTGACTCATCAAGTGGCCCGGACGATTCAATTTCCATATCATCATCCATACACAATGTGGGAAAATGCTCAGAGTGTGGAACAATGCGCTCAACTACATAACCATTGGGATTGTCAACACCCTTAACATTAATGACACTAGAGTCAACTAAATATGTATCCTCAATATCCTTGGTTGACTCTAGTATCTCTTCCACGACATCGGCATCCTCAAAATCTAGTTCGATTGATTGTTGGTGTTCTACTTTGACCTCGTCCCTTAACACCTCAAGTTTTGCATCTAATACAAGTTTCTTTTGGCTACTATCCACAATATCAGCTGGTTGAGCATTAAATGCTTCAACTATTTGACGCACTTGTGCCTCCAGGTTGCGAATAGTAGCATCTTGCCTTTGTATGTGCAGTTGTTTCTCATTAGCTTGTTCCACAAGGCACCTTAGCATATCCTTGATCTATTTCAGGTCATCATCCCTGGGTTCTTTGTTCCTATTGATTTTCTGGATCAACTGGTATGATAAACGAGGCAAAATAGCTGGCAGAAAAATATATAAAACTAGGGTTTGTTCATTCGGTCATATTTTGGGTTGGGAAGCTCGGATTTGGGCGATTTTCACCACAGGAATTGAGGGTTTGGGTAGAATTAGGGAATTTCGTCAAAATCGAATCTTTATCTAAAAAGGATAAGCGGTCGCTGCAAATATAATCCGGTCTAAAAGTTCAGAGTCGAATCCCACAGAGAACTAAGATTTCGCTATAATTGTTCAATATTGCTAAGAAACACAAGTCCAAACAATTTCCTAATTATAGAGATTATAATATTTATTTGTAACTAATTAACTAACAATTATTATAAAGCAGTAAAATTATCAATTAACAAGGATGGAATTTGGGACAAAACTAAGGAGGTCTAGAGTTATGATTTCCCTAAATGTTGGAAACCTTCCCGCTATGTTCACCACAATTTCGCTTATGTATTCTCTACTGATCTTGAGCACTTTAGGTGCCGTAATTCTCTCTCGAGCAACTATAACAATTTACTAGACATATTCTCTCTAACTACGCTAGTTGACTTTATCTAACCGCTCATTATGATCACGCCAAGGCTTTGTTATTTCTAAACCTATCTTTAAACCCGCTGTATTGATTTCTCACATATGTTAGGAGTGACTTTGTTCCACAACCACCTAAATATGTATCCTTTCTCAAGAAACACATAATAAATAGACACAATAAATCGATGGCCATTCAATCAACAACAATAAACACGTAGTTGAACAAGTAGAGAAATCCAACGACTCAATTATATAAAAACATAACAAGAATTTATCCTACAAAAGGTTTCATCAAAACCCTAGATAACAAATTAGCAATTCACAATAGTATGTAAAACTACAATACTAAAAGTCATAACCACAATGAAAAATAAGAAGAGGAACGAAAAACTCGTAGAAGGATTCCCTGCCTTGCTCTTATTGTGTCTCTGCCTCCTCAGGTCGAATCTATGTCAAAAATCTGTCCAACCTCCTCAAAATACCCTTTTTCCATGTATATATACCAAGTAGGGTCGGGACCAAACAATTATACCTTCTCCTACGCGAAAAAGGACAGTTTTTCAGGTCTGGAGTAGCGGGGCCGCGCTAAGCCACGCTAGTGGCCGTGCATATCGAAAAGTTTCTGCCCCATTTGCGCGTCAGGTCCGTGGTCTCGGTTTCGACCGCGTTTTTCACCCTGTTCCATTTGGAATTTGGAAAAATATAAAACATGAAAGTTGTAGCCCTTTGAGTTATATTTCCATCCATATAATATATAGCCAAAATAGAGTTCGGAGAAAAGAGTTATGTCTATTTTACTAAAAAATGCACAATATACCTCCTCGAGTCTTCGTTTGTTCTTAACTATCAATTTTGACCCCCAAACACGATCCCGACTTAATTCCTTGGGATTTTACTCAGAATTAAAAGCTCCAAATCACTTTAATTCATTCTATAACATCTATATAGCTCAGAATTACTCCTACAAGGCATAAAACACACAATTAGTGCAAAACACTAGCGATTAAAGCTCAAACTCAATTAAAGTGCAGTAAACTAGAGTGTAATAAGCGACTAAAATATGCATTTATAGCCTATAATCACCTAGAAAGTGTGATGTTAGGCGCCATCATGATCTCTAAGGTTGATAATTNGAGACGTCTGTACTTATCTCTCAGAGGCTATGAAGTTAGGAACAATTTCACTTCTATTCTACTCTATCGTGCGAATTTATTCTACCATTGATGATTGAACTTATTTATTCTCGTCCTCTCATAAATCTCGACAACGCGCAAAGCGTCTACAGCCGGACAGGAGATGAAGCCCCAATGACAGCTACGATTAGGGGAAGAGACAGAAGCAGAGCTCA
>ML411126.1:28102-47330 GCA_005239525.1 Nicotiana knightiana | reverse complement strand
ACGGGTCCAAACATTAGAACCGGCCCCCCACGGGCCTAAAGCCCCCCAAGCCCGGACCCCCCATGGGCCGGCCCATTTAGCCCGCTAGCCCGTATATCTCGCGGGCCCGGGTCGGGCCCGGCCCACCTGCCACCCTTACCTGATATCTCGCTATTCCGTTGCTTGATGTCGGTCGTGCATGATCTTGATCCTTCGATCTCGTGTCTTCGAGCTCGATCTTGCTTCACTATGAGCCTATTCTCGAGGCAGACCTTCAAGCCAATAAAATCAAGCATGCTCGATTTTAACTGTATACAGATAGTCCCTGCATTTCTTAAATGAAATAATAAAAAACGATTTGATCCTCGATTCCCCTGCTCCTCGATCATGACGTCGTCTTACATGACATAAGCGATGGATGTGACTGAAATGTCCTATCGGTTCGGTTCCCAAAACCATTAATGCATGTCAGTCGTCGGTCAACCACTAGTGCTACCAAACCGTCACCAAAAGTCTATAAATACCACCTCTTTTGTTGATTCAAACTTTACTTTGCTTTGATAAAAAACTCTCAACTCTCCAATCCTTCTTAACTTTCTTCCATCGCCGCCAGTTACGCCACCGTTGTTTTTATTAGAACTACCAATCTTACACCCTCCTTCTACTTTCTTCGCATATACAAATGGAAAAAACCTCCAAAACTGTGCCGCAAAAGGAAAAGGCTCTGTCTTCTTCTTCCCGGCCGGCCGGTGATAAAACGTCGGTGGAGTCGGCTCCCCATGAGTATGTTCCGGGCCTATGTGTTCTGAAATCCGACTTCAAAGTCAAAAACCCTTCATTAGTACCAGGCTGATGTGAACATGTGTCGATGTACATGTGTTCGATTACAAAGAGCCACGCTGAGGCCATGAAGAAGGACTACAAATGGGGTTATGAGGTAGTGGTGCACATTCCTGCACCTGAAGAGAGCATCAACACACACGTGAAGGGGTTCTTGAGTGTTTACACTTACCCTTCACACTGGATCCTATCGACCCAGTGATTTTTGACTTCTTCATGAGGTATGAAGTCACCCTCGGTCAGATCCACTCCTCACTTTGGCGTATAGTGATCATGCTGCACTTTTTCTCCAACGAGGCCGGGGGTTGGAGTTCACTATGAACCACCTCATATGGTTGTATCGGCCTCAACTCTACCGAGGGCTGATTAATCTTCAATGTCGAACAACAAAGATTTTATTCTCAAGCATCGACGAAGATAAAGATCAAGGTTGGATGATCATAATCATACGGGTGAGGACCTGTGGTATAATACCGAAGGAAAAGATGCCATTCCCTGAGGAATGGAACTTCGATCAGAAGTTAATCATTATATATCGATTCTTATGTTTCTTTTAATTTTGCCTAACATTTCTCCTTAACCATGCATCAGTCTCTTGGATGCCTCAAGCGGTCCCCGATTTTGAAGATTGGTTCCGAAAACTTGCCTCTATTTTACTCGTGCCGATCGAGCATGGCGAGATTTGGAAAAGGGCCGTTGGGAGGCCAAGAACCATGGTAAAGGTATCTCCCTCTGTATTCTAAGGAAACTTCATATTTCATTTATTACTAACTTCTCTTTGTGCAGGCTTGACCAAAGATGCCATTCTGAGGCTTGACCAAAGACACTTCGGCACTGATTTCCCATCCCATGAAGGCCATCGAAATCGCCACTCTCTCCGAGTTGCCACCTGCTGCGGCTAAGCCTCGTGTCGAGGAAGCTTTGAAGAAAAATTCGGGCATGAATCCCGAATCTCCAGAGGTCGAGATCGCTTCTCAATCAACACCTTCTACACCGGGCGGCGCCGGTTCTAAGAAACAAAAAATCGGACAGAGCATCCCGAGTGACTCACTCGGGGCCATGACAATAGGTCAACTGCCTTCAATGCCGGTCTTTTCTGAAGAAGCAATAAAGGAGGCCCGAGGCAGAAGACTCCCGAGATTAGCGGAGGCTCTAGCGTAGGAGATGGTTTGAGGGATCGATTGCTGGGGGTCGATGATGCCTCTGACATTAATGACGTTTCGATCCTTATGGCAGAAGCCCAGCGTCTCTTTTCCCGGGTAAGTACCAGTCGCTTCGTCGGTTACTTTTCTTCACTTTTTTCCTTATAAATCTAACTTGTGTTTTCTTTTTTGTATAGGCCGCTGCTAAATTTTGAGCTGACCTTAGTTAGTGCGAGGCTGAACTCCAGAAGGTCTCGGAGGAGAGAAATGCCCCGAAGATACTTTGTGGCCAAAAGGACGAGGTCATAAAGGACCTTCAAGCAGACCTGGCCAAGGCTTGTGAAGAGGACGCCGAATTAGACAAGCAGGTAACCACCCTTCTGATAAAGTATGGAATCAACTCGACTGTGGAAGCTAATACTTCGCTATCTCAGCTGCAGCAGAAGGTGGAGAAGATCGAGCTACTTCGGGCAGAGGTCAACCAAGGCAAGGCCAACTATGATCAGTGGAAAGGGAACATGGACCGCCTTGCTGCGGAAAAGGAGTCAGCCTTGGCCAAACTATCTGCACCTAAGGCCCAAATTTGAAACTTTAAGGCGAAAAGCTCGGCCCAAACCAAAAGGGTCGAGGAACTTGAAACTGGGCTTGCTGAGGCCAAGGCGAAAATGAAGAAGTCCAAGGTCATGGAGGACAAGTCCATTGCCATGTATCAGGCTGATGCCGAGGCTGTTCAAATGCAGCTAAGGGAATCCTCCGACCGAGAGCAGCGGAGCATTGATTTGGAAAAGTGCCAATCCTGGAGGGAAACCCTCGAGGAAATTCATGCTCGAAGTTTTTACCTTTCCGACGACATTTCTCGGGCCAAAGAACTTGAAGCCGAAGCTAGGCAGCTCGTACCCTCCTACGATGAAGATGATGACGAAGAGGGTAGTCGAGGCGGGTATGATGGGGGGCCTGAAGAAGAAATCGCTCCTGAAGAAGCTGAAGTCAATCCTGATGGGGCTAGCCCCGATCGTAGTCAGATTTTAATTTCTCTTCTTTTTTGTAAGGCCTTGACTGGACTCTTGTACATATTTTTTGATATATAACAGACAAATCTTTCTTCGAATTCCTTCGTATGTTTCAAGTTTATATATGCTTTCTGTCTTTATTGAAAATATTGAAAATTCTTATTGTTGTAGTCTTACTAACTTCAGTTCGAAGCCAAAGTAAACCTTTAATTTTTTCATTTATACGAGGGTAAGTCCCCGAGTTCGAAAATTCATTCGAGACTTTATCTCGGGAATGGCTCGGTCGAACTCATAGATTAGCTATCTTTAATACCAAGTTCGAATAGGTCTTGAACTTTAGAATAAAGTAAACCCTTAGGTTTTTATCAAATGATAGGTAAGTTTTGAGCTTACAGTTCTATACCCCTTAGGGTTTTTTGATGAATCTTCGAGCTTTATTTGAGCTCAGAATAGCGGAAATCTTGTGTTCGAATTGAGTGAGAGCGAAGTCTCGAACTCTAATTATACCGGCCCTTAGTCTCTTTAGATTGGCCCTTAGGCTCTTTTAGATTGGCCCTTAGGCTCTTTTAGATTGGCCCTTAGGTTCTTTAGGTTGGGCTGATTTGGCCTCTATAAATGGATATTCTTATTCCCTTTTCGGCTAAACGACTTAGTGAAAATTTCTTATGCATTAGCATATGTTTTTTGTACCCATTGGATTTTCCAAGGATCCAATGATCGGAACCCTATTTTCCTTTTTTTGTCTTAACGTGTCTGTGTTAAGATGATTTGGTACCCTTTGAGGTTTTTTTGAAGGCCGATATTATAGAAGCCTTTTAATTATTCGAGGGCTGATTTTATCTAAGCCCTTTTTTATTTGCTTTGCCGAGGGTACCCTTATTTAACCGATTTTTCAAAGTAAGGCCTTTTGTTTGTAGCGAAAGTCAGACGTCTCCGAGCCGCGTTATTTTGGCTGTAGCCTTTAATATGGCCGTAGCCTTTGGGTATGTCTCTTGGACTTAATTTCCCGATAACATTTCGAAATGTTAGTCCCCGAGTATGGTGGTCTTGGCCTGTATATCGAGGGGTGCCTCTTTGAGGTCTTATGATTTTGAACTTAGATATCTCGAGTGTGCAGTCCCCGGGTGTTCGAAATATGGTTGTTCTTGGCTCTTGAGCCATTTTTCACAAATGCTAGTCTTGCACAATGGATCAGAATCATAAGTACATGATTCATATAATAGGGAATTTACTTTGAAACACGAGATGTTTGAGAAAAGAGAATGCTTCTTTGAATAATTTATACATGTGTACATGCTTTGTTGTAGGGACTCGGCTAATCTATATGGACATGGTTCATTCGACCGTTTGGCCCATTNAAATCCTAGCCTAAATTAAACCTGGTCCTAACCCAATTAATCTAGCCCAATACCCTATCCTACCTGACCCAGTTCTCCTATGCAATCTGAGCCGTTGATTATTTCAAATCAACGACCCAAATCAACCTCTAATGACTACCCCCCCTCATTCATTTCCCTCGTTCCCATTCTCTCTCAACTGTCTCTCTATTTCCCTCTCTCTATCTCTGGTTCTCTCTAGAACCTTCCACCTTTCCCCCTCTCAGATGAACACTGTCCACCTTCTCCGGCCATCTCTCTCGCTGAAAACCATGGCCTCTCATCATCTCTTGGCCCTTGCTTCACCCCATGCCGGTCTAATGATACCATGAGGTCCTCAGGTGAACTTGGAGCGGTTCAACTCCTACCCATGGTCCCTCATGCCATTTTTCGGCCACCTCCGACCGTCTGAGTAAGAGCTATGACTTTTTCGGCTAAAAATGGTGACATCTTTAAGGTTTTTCTTGTTTCTCTGGGTTCTCTGAAACCCTAATTCCTAATATTTTCTGATTTCCTTTAGACATGTGTATGTTATGAAGCTTTTTATATGTTTCCTTCGAAAAATCCTCCTATTTCTAAATGATCTCTCATCTCAAAACTAGGGTTTCAAACCCCTTTTTCAAGAACGATTTCCCTTCAGATTTTAAGTATTATTTTGTGATTTTCGTTATGTTTAAGCCTTTACCTTTCTGTGTCCGNCCCGTGCCCCCCAGTATTCGAGGTCGATTGCAAAGAGACCTTGGATACTGTTGAAATATCCTCAGGTAGCACATAATTGTTGCCTCATTAAAAACCTTGCCGGAAAAACCCATTTGGCATAAAAATCGGTCTAAGGGAAAAAGAGTGCAACGCATACTTTAAAATCGAAGGTCTTATCTCGTGTCGAATTCCTGCAATGAATTAGTTTCGAATATTTATGTAAATTAAAGAAAAGAGAAAGTCATACCTTAGAAACAGTATCTCTTAAAGAGTGATATGTTCCAGTTATTCGACAACGGTTCGCCGCTCATTGTTCCGAGTTTGTAAGATCCTTTCCCGACTATGTCGAGGATCTGGTAGGGTCCTTCCCAGTTAGGGCCGAGTTTCCCTTCATTAGGGTCTCGAGTGTTGATGGTGACTTTTCTTAGGACCAAGTCCCCGACTTTGAAGTGTTAAAGGTTGGTTCTTTTGTTGTAGTACCTCTCGATTTGTTGCTTTTGTGCAGCCATTCGGACGAGTGCAGCTTCTCGTCTTTCATCTAACGATTCGAGGCTGGTATTCATAGCCTCGCAGTTTGATTCCTCCATTACATATCAAAATCTGGTGTTGGGCTCTCCGACTTTGACCGGTATCAAGGCTTCGAAGTCGTATACTAAGGAAAATGGAGTTGCTCCTGTACTGGTCTTCGACATTGTTCGATAAGCCCATAGGACCTCGGGAAATTTCTCTCTCCACTTCCCTTTGGCTTCGTTTAGACGTTTCTTCAAGTTTTGGATGATAATCTTGTTTGTTGATTCATCCTGTCCGTTCCCACTAGGGTGATACGGTGTCGATAGTATCCTCTTTATTTTGTGATCTTCGAGGAATTTCATTACTTTGTTGCCGATGAATTGTTTGCCATTATCACATACTATTTCTGTGGGTATCCGAATCGGCATGCGATATGATCCCATATAAAAAAGATCACTTCTTTTTCCCTAACTTTTTCAAAGGCATGTACTTCAACCCATTTAGAGAAATAGTCAGTCATAAATAATATGAAGTTAGCTTTACCTGGGACCGATGGAAGAGGACCGACGATGTCCATTCCCCATTGCATGAATGGCCATGGGATATGACCAAGTAAAGTTGTTCACCGCGCTGGTGAATCATCGGTGCAAACCTTTGACATTTATCGCATCTTCAAACAAACTCCTTAGAGTCTTTTTCCATGCTATCCCAATAATATCCTGCTCTGATGCCCTTTCGAACTAGTGACTCGGCTTCATAATGGTTCCCACAAGTGCCTTCGTGGATTTCTCACAGAACATAGTCAGTATCTCCCGGTCCCAAGCATACTGCCAATGGACCATCAAACGTTCTCCTGTATAATGTTCCATCTTCGTCAAATGTGAATCGAGCGACTTTAGTCTGTAAGGCCCTCGATTCTTTGGGATCCGACGGTAGCTTCCCATTCTCCAGGTACTCGATGTATTGTTGATACCCAATTTTTCCTCAAACTATTTTAAAATTTGCATATACCTTCAAAATCACTCTTTATAATAACTAGTATTTTCTATAATTTTTCATATTTTTATTAAATTCTTTTCCAATTTATTCAGTGTTTTTATATTCAATGATTATTCATAAATTGCATTACAAATCATTTCAAAATATTTCCTATCTCAATATATCATTTTTAATCCTATTAGGATTAATTATTTCACAAATTAGCCAATTTGGCATTATTTGGCTATAATTACAACAATGCTGCAATTATAGCCTAATTGTGCATTTTATGCCATTTTAATTCAATAGTTAGTCATTTTATATTTTAAATATTAGTTAATTACCTTAATTTCACCTATTTAGTCTTAATTTCATTTTTTATATAATTATTAGCTATTTTATTAATTATTTATCTATTTTTAAGGGGGTATTTGACAAATAGCCATCTTTATTTAAATCCTAGCCTAAATTAAACCTGGTCCTAACCCAATTAATCTAGCCCAATACCCTATCCTACCTGACCCAGTTCTCCTATGCAATCTGAGCCGTTGATTATTTCAAATCAACGACCCAAATCAACCTCTAATGACTACCCCCCCTCATTCATTTCCCTCGTTCCCATTCTCTCTCAACTGTCTCTCTATTTCCCTCTCTCTATCTCTGGTTCTCTCTAGAACCTTCCACCTTTCCCCCTCTCAGATGAACACTGTCCACCTTCTCCGGCCATCTCTCTCGCTGAAAACCATGGCCTCTCATCATCTCTTGGCCCTTGCTTCACCCCATGCCGGTCTAATGATACCATGAGGTCCTCAGGTGAACTTGGAGCGGTTCAACTCCTACCCATGGTCCCTCATGCCATTTTTCGGCCACCTCCGACCGTCTGAGTAAGAGCTATGACTTTTTCGGCTAAAAATGGTGACATCTTTAAGGTTTTTCTTGTTTCTCTGGGTTCTCTGAAACCCTAATTCCTAATATTTTCTGATTTCCTTTAGACATGTGTATGTTATGAAGCTTTTTATATGTTTCCTTCGAAAAATCCTCCTATTTCTAAATGATCTCTCATCTCAAAACTAGGGTTTCAAACCCCTTTTTCAAGAACGATTTCCCTTCAGATTTTAAGTATTATTTTGTGATTTTCGTTATGTTTAAGCCTTTACCTTTCTGTGTCCGAGTTATTTCGTTAAAAGACCCTAAAGTCTTGGCTTTAATCTGTGGCTCTAAGTTTGTTTCCAACAATATGTTTATCTGTTCTATTATGATCACTATGTTCTCTTGAATACTCTGTGATTTCGTGATGTTTTACCCTATATTGTTTGTTAGTGTCTCTGGCTGCTATTACCCATGCTTATTCTGCGATTCTACTCTATTTTTTGTTCATCGATACCTCTAAATCTTTACCTTTCCTGCTTGTATTATGCTTATTCAGTGATTCATGTCATGTTCTGTGTAAACCCCTAATTCCGTGTGATTTTACCCTATTTTAATTACTAGGGTTTCTGATTCTCTCCCGCTGTGTGTTTACCCTGCATAATCTATGTTGATTCTTAAATCAGTACTACTCCTATTCGAATCCCTAATTTCCTGTGATTGATTTCCTTAACTGATTTCCTGTGACAATTTACAACCTTTAGTTACTTCTTGCCTTATTACATGACTGATTTTACTATCAATTGATTCTTACAGTAGTGTTTTAATTAAAACTTATGAACCTGACCCCAATTTCCTACTATGTGCTTACTATGTTTGAAATCTTTCCTTATTTATTATACACGATTCCTTTCCTTACTTGCTACTTGTTCTGACCATTTGAAATTTAACTCCCTTAATTAAGGGAGTACTAGTGTTGATTTTGCAACTAATTGATTCTTTGAGTTCCATAATTACTGGGCAGTCTAATTATTACCTTATTTTCACCTAGTTTCAAACTATATATATATATATATATATATATATATATATATATATATATACTTTATTCATTCCATGGAACACAGACGAACAATTAATCTTTTCAACTCTCTCTCTCACAACTAAAACTTGCTCTCTATTCTCTCTGCTGTGCTACTTGCTACTATTCTAAGTTAGCCGGCTGCAAGCCAAAGCTAACTACTGTGCCTCTCCTATTTCTGCTTCGTGTTTCTGCTTTCTTCACTTCACTGGTATGTTCTAATTCATATTTCAGTCCTCAAACCAACATGTTTCTATTACTGTTGCAATTTATTGTGTTTCTAATCTGCTTCTATTTACTATTCTGTTGTTCAACATGTAACTAAGATCCTGAAGCCCCTCCACCTGTTAAGTTATGCTTTACTTGTCAATGACCAGCATGTTTCTGTATACTTAACACCTGCTTCTTATGTGAATCCCCATGCCTATGACTGGTACATTAGTTTAATCATGGTCTTAGTTGTTTGGTATTGATATGTTAATCTAATCTGGTACCTTACTGTACCCCTGATCCTCTGAACCCTTAGGAGCTTCTGATTGCATGCCTATATGTGTTTCTGCCTGTTACATGCTTACCCTTACTTGTTCTGTATTTGTCCCTCAAATCCCATTACCCCTGCTTGTGATCGTTGGACTATTCTTGGTCCTTTGTGTGATGTTGAACTTGGCGTTCCTGCCCTTTTGGTGGTTAAACTTCTTTGTTATAAAACTATTCCGATCAAGTTTCCCTCTTCAAAACTGTTTTCTTACTTACCCTTTTCAAAACTATTTTCTTACTTAACCTTTTCAAAACTATGTCAAGCACTCTCACATATACTCTTAAAAGTCTAGGTTCTGCCCCTTTAATGTGAGCATTTCCTTGGGACCATTGAGCTCCCTCTGAACTTTGACACACAGAGGCTGTCCATTCCACACTGCACTTACTCTATCTTGGCTATGAAATCTGGGTGTGAGCACTTCCCGGTAGCCCTTGAGGTACTTAGGGAACTCTGGCACACCCTGATTATGAGAAAGGTTTTTAAATAATACTTGGCATTGAGGACCTGGAGACTTGAGCCTATTCTTATTTTTCTCCTATTTCAGTTGTGTAATTCATATCCCATGGTCTGTAATAATTAATTGTAAACAACTCTGGGGGGTCGGATAGTGAAAATGGGTGGGTGATATGCATGTCGTAGTATAAGTAAGGGTAGAGACCATGCTTATAGGTTTATTTTCTCTATGCGCAATAGCAACCATGTTTAGGTACAACATGCCATGCATTAGATATCATGATACTTAGGCTCATATATATTGTTTTCCTTTCAGCACGTCATCATTCATTGCCCTCACTTAGAGATCCTACCTATAGGACAAATGATTAAGTAAATTTCTATTATGTGATTCTGCTCATATAAACGTGTCCTGAAGCTTCATTTAGAAGTCCTGTCCTAGAATAAATAATGGTAACAAAACTGCAATCATGTCTCGCCATGCCTACGCACTTAGAGATCCTGTTTCTAGGTAAACAACATTAAAAAATATATCACCTATGCTATTACTGAAACTGTGCATAATGTTGTGATTCTATGTGCATTTAGAAATCCTGTTTAAGTTATTATGCATTGTGTTGCATTAGACATCATGCTATAGGATCGCATTCATTTAACTGCACTTAGTCTAAATATAGATATCTAAAACAGTCCCATGTTCTAAATAACTGGTAATTAGTCCTTACACATCTTCAACACCTAGAATTGAATGTTATTAGCTATAAACAACCTAGAGTCGTTAACAAATCTGAATAACGGTTGCATGTTATCATACATCTAGGCAAGCCTTAGGTAATCAACTTTAAAAAAATCAGAACTGTCTTTGTGATCATGTTTAACTGTCAGCATGCTTAAAACCAGTAGGCAAGCCTGATTAAGACTTCCACTCTAAGTTATGCAATAAATCTGTCTTTGTGTTATCACCTAGATACCATGCTTTAGGATTCTGAATTAATATGGACCTTAGTTATGTATGAGACATGTTGTTTATGTGTACTATGTGTGGAAGAATAGTTGAGCCTTTATCTGCTTTCCGTGCTTTCCCTTTATCTGCAGTCCTACTTGTTTTTTTATCTGTCGCCCTAGAATTTTTACCTTTAAAACTTGAGGGTCGTCCTAGCACCTCCCTTTAGGATAGGAGTCCTAATTTCCTCTGGGACTGATAGGAAGGGACGGGTAACAACATGCAATAGAGGTCGAGACCAACACTCACTTTTAATAACCTTACGGAGTGGGAAGGGTAGAATATGGATATGATGACCGGTGCGCTAATACCACGTGTAGCCCCTCTTCGAGGAGTGATTACCGGGTATTGCATTGATGTGATCCATATTATTGTAAACCTTGGACACTTTTTATATGCTTAGCTCATAATCCTTTTCAAAGTCTAATCTCCTTTACTATTTTCAAACATCTGCATGCTTAAGACTTAAATCCCCTCTTATTTGAGCCTTTACTTGTTATTTTCTAATTGTACAAATTCACAAAAACATTTGACCGGGAACCATACTTATGGATCCTGAGGGGTGCCTAATACCTTCCCCTTAGGATAATTTCAAGCCCTTACCCAAATCTTTGATTAGTAACGTAGTTGTAATTGAACCCCTTAGGTGCCCTAACGCACCATTAAAATTGTTAGGTGGCGACTCTTCAAAATATGCAAATCCCTTTCCCAAAAGGAACGAGTTGTCCCAACCAATGTCATAAACCCGATTCCGCGAGGAAAAAGGGGGCGCGACATGTATTTGTTTCTCCAGACCCAGGTTAAGCTCGTAGAATTTATTTTAGCATGTCCCTCCTCGATCACAGACTTCGAGAGTTGGACAACAGTCCCCGAGCTGGTCTCATCTTCTTCGACCGATGACTCCAAATTGGCTAGCACATCGGCCTCAGTGTTTTGTTCTCGAGGTATATACTGTAGAGTCCATTTTTTAAAATGGTGCAAGGTTACCTGCAATTTGTCTAAGTACCTTTGCATCCTGTCCTCTCGAACTTCGAAGGTTCCGTTTACCTGGTTAACTACCAGTAGAGAGTTATATTTAGCTCCGATGACTTCTGCTCCCAAGCTTTTAGCTAGCTCGAGACCTGCAATCATGGCCTCATACCCGACCTCGTTGTTATTCAATTTGACAGTTTTAATGTATTGCCTAATAATATTGTCCGTGGGCGGTTTCAAAATAATACCGAGCCCGGACCCTTTCACATTTCGAAGCACCGTCCGTGAAGAGGGTCCATACCCCCGATGATGTACCCGATTTTAGTAGAAGTTCCTTTTCCACTTCAGGTACGAGGGTTGGCATAAAATCGACCACGAAGTCCGCTAAAATTTGAGACTTAATGGCCGAGGTTGATATTCAATATCGTACCCGCCAAGTTCGACGGCCTATTTAGCCAATCGGCCCGATAATTCAAGCTTGTGCAAAACATTTCGAAGTGGGTAAGTGGTTAATACACATATGGAACGACACAAGAAATATGGCTTTAACTTTCTAGATGCGCTTATTAATGCAAGTGCCAATTTCTCTAAGTGTGGGGTACCTAGTTTCAGCATATCCTAAGGTCCGACTTACGTAATAAACAGGAAATTGCATGCCTTGCTCTTCTCGAACTAGTACTCCACTTACCGCTATCTCGGACACTGCCAAGTATAAGTATAGCTTCTCATCTACCTTCAGAGTGTGGAGCAGGGTAGGCTCGATAAGTATCATTTTAATTCCTCCAATGCTTGTTGACATTCCGAGGTCCATGCAAAATCATTTTTATTTTTGAGTAAGGAAAAGAACCTGTGGCTCCGATCTGATGACCTCGAAATAAATCGACCCAAGGCAGCTATCCGTCCGGTTATAGACTTTGTACGACTTTCACACTGTCTATGACGGTGATATCCTCTATGGCCTTAATCTTATCAGGGTTGATTTCGATTCCCCGATTCGATACCATGAAGTTGAAGAATTTGCCCGAGCCGACCCCGAAAGCACATTTTTTGGGGTTAAGTTTCATGTTGTACTTCCTCAAGATTTTGAATGTCTCCTGCAAATGGGTCAAATGGTCCTCTGGACGTAGGGACTTAACTAACATACCGTCAATGTAAACTTTCATTGATTTACCTATCTGTTCTTCGAACATTTTGTTAACTAGGCATTGATATGTAGCTCCTGCATTTTTTAGCCCGAAGGGAATTACATTGTAGCAATAGATCCCATACTTAGTGATAAAAGAAGTCTTTTCTTGTTCTTCTAGGTCCATTTGGATTTGATTATACCCAGAATAGGCGTCGAGAAAGGTAAGGATCTCGTGGCCGGCCGTGGCATCCATCATGCGATCGATGTTAGGCAGTGGAAAAGAGTCTTTTGGACATGCTTTGTTCAAATCCTTATAGTCTACACACATTCTAAGTTTGTTCCCCTTTTTCGGGACTACGACTACATTAGCTAACCATTCAAGATATTTTACTTCCCGAATGGATCCTATTTTGAGAAGTTTGGTTACCTCGTTAGGATTTACCTCGGATTGGGGTCTTCTCTTTTGCTTTATTGATCTGAACTTGGTATCCAGGCTCAGTCGATGAGTTGTTATCTTCCGTGGGATCTCTTTCGTTCGGGTAGATACTCGATCAGTATCACATGTTCCAGTTCCTAGATCGTTGACTTGGTTGGATCTGATTCTTCGGGAACAAAGAAAGTTCGAGGAGTAAGAAAATCCTCTTTTTCTTCTTCGATTACCTGTTTCTCCAATTCGATTGAGGCTGGGGACGGTGATTGATATTTGGTCGTCTGCTTATCTTTGGTGCTCGATTTTTCTGAGGTCGAAGGTGTTGATATTGGTGTTACCTCGTCGACTACAAATATTTTCTTTGCAGCGTGTTGTTCCCTATAAACCGTTTTCACACCATCCATTTTTAGGAACTTTATCATTTGGTGAAGGGTCGACGGTACTGCCCTTATGTGGTGGATCCATGGCCTTCCAAGCAGTGCATTATACCTCATTTCGCCTTTGATGACATGAAATTTTGTATCTTGGATAGTCCCTGACACGTTTACTGGTAAGATGATCTCCCACTTTGCTGTTTCACTTGCCATGTTGAATTCATTTAGGACTCGAGATGCAGGTACAATTTGGTCTTGCAGGCCGAGCTACTCTACGACCCTCGATTTGATTATGTTTGTTGAGCTACCTGGATCCACTAGAACACGTTTAACTTGAATTTTATTTAACAAAATAGAAATTACCAGGGCGTCGTTGTGCGGATGAGAAATTCCTTCCGCTTCTTCTTCATTGAACGATAAAGTTACTTCGGGCACATAGTCTCGAGTCCGTTTCTCTCTGGTGATAGATACCTTAGTGTGTTTAAATATAGGTCCTTGTGGGATGTCGACTCCGCCAACGATCATGTGAATAACATGTTGAGGTTCTTCTTGCCCGTTCTTTCTCTTGGTGTCTCTTTCTCTGAAGTGATTTTTAGCTCGATCACTGAGGAATTCTCGAAGATGTCCTTTGTTGAATAATCGAGCTACTTCCTCCCTCAGCTGTCTGCAGTCTTCGGTCCTATGGCCATGTGTGCCATGATATTTACACATCAAATTTGGGTTCCTTTGAGAAGGATCGGTCTGTATAGATCTGGGCCACCTAGTGTCTTTGATCCTTCCGATAGCCGATACAATCCTTGATATATAGACGCTGAAATTATATTCTGATAGCCGAGGTGCTTATGTGGGATCTGTATATTTTCCGAAGCCAGTTTTACTCATAAGTCCCCGAGATTTTTTCCCTCGATCACCTATTCGATCGCTCCAGATGGAGTTGCATCCCGGACCGCTATTCCTTCTATCTGCAATATATGGCTTGTACCGATCTTTATTCAGCTTTGATTCTCTATCAACATCTCTCTGATTTTTACCTGTCGACAGGTTTGGATGTACTGAACTGGAGGGGGCTCCCAATTGGTCGTCATCGACCCTAATCTTTGATTGATACGGTTGTGGACATCTGCCCAAGTCACAGTCGGGTACTTAAGCAAATTTTGTTTTAACTGGCGTGATGCTATCAAACTCCATTCATTCAATCCTTGGGTGAAAGCCTGAACAACCCAATCATCAGTGACTGGTGGTAACTCCATGTATTCCATTTGGAATCGAGATACGAACTCCCTTAGCATCTCGTTGTCCCTCTGCTTCACTTTGAAGAGGTTTGATTTTCTTGTTGCGACCTTTATGGCACCGGCGTGTGCTTTTACGAATGAATCTGCTAACATGGCGAACGAATCGGTAGAATTCGGTGGCAATTTGTGATACCAAATCAGAGCTCCCTTCGACAGGGTCTCCCTGAACTTCTTTAGAAATACGGACTCAATCTCATCATCTTCCAAATCGTTTCCTTTTATGGTGCACGTGTAAGAAGTAACGTGCTTATTTGTGTCAGAGGCCGCGTTATATTTAGGTATATCGGGCATACGGAATTTCTTTGGGATGGTATTGGCTTCGGAGCCTCACTCGGGGGGAATGGTTTTTGCACAAACTTCTTGGAGTCCATTCCCTTTAAGATCGGTGGTGCCCTCGGTATCTGGTCAACTCGAGAGTTATGTGTTTCCACCTTCTTGTCATTGGCCTCGATTTTCTTTTGTCCCCATTCTATTCTCTTAATAAGCTTCTTGAGCATCCTCATTGTAGCATGGTCATTTGTTGAAGTATTATCACCCGATCTTTCAGGCATTGGATCAGTATGGCAAGTAACCTCTTGTTCGACCCTATTTGGTGCCCTGTGCTGATTTTGCAACTGAGCAATTTCGTTTTGTTGGGCTTGAACCATTTCAAATATTACTTGGATACTGACTCCTTCTTCTCCTCTTCCCTGTGTACCTCGACCGTCAATTTGACCCTCTCTACGTACACTTCCCTCGGGGTTTGCGCCTAAATTCACATTCAAAGCAACATGAGAACTGACATCAACCGGGTTGACGGGCGGTGCTCCTCCGAAGTCAGCCTGTGGCACCTCGATTCTTGGGGCGATAACACTCTCGTTTCTCCGTGGAGTACGAGGAAGTTGTCGCTATGTGTAGATGTGTTTTGTGAGTTTGACATGATTCAACCTGAAAACAAAATTCTTGACAAGAAACAAGTGTAAAATAGTGTGTTTTACTAGAATTAGCACTGAACAATCACTATTATCCTTAGTCCCAGGGTAGGCGCCAAACTGTTTACCTCGAAATACGAGTAATAATTAAGCTTGTAATGTGGTTATAAGGATACATGATCTGATTCAGTACCAATTGATAAATAACTGGATAAATAAATAAATTTAAACGATTAATATAAATCAAACCAGTATCGTTGCAAGTTATCGACCTCGATTGGAACAGGCTCGAGATCAAGCGTTAAGAACAATAAGAAGAGTAATAAGTTGTAAGCAAGTAAAATAGCAGCGTATTGTTATTTCTTCGTGAGTGTGTCTATTTACAAATGGACAGGGTTCCTCTTTATATAGTAGATGAATCCTAAATAAGGTATAACTCTAATTTCGGAAACAAAATCCATGATTGATATATAACAGTTAGCGGTTCTGTCATTCCGAGATTTCCGCCGAGGTCTATAGTCGATCGCTGATATCTCGCTATTCCGTTGCTTGATGTCAGTCGTACCTGATCTCAATCCTTCGGTCTTTGTGTCTTCGAGTTCAAGCTTGCTTCAGTATGAGCCTGTTCTCGAGGCAGACCTTTGAGCCCATAAAATCGAGCATTCTCAATTTTAACTGTATACTGACATATAATATTTTCCATCAATCTATCGTATAACCTTTTGTTTATATTTAAAATATTATGCTTCTTTTAGGATGATGGTATATTATATGAAGATTTTGACACGCATATTACAAAAAGGAACAGAGAAGTCTATGCGTAAGAATTATTTTATTTCCTGCTCTTTTGTCATATCTTCCGGTTATGTATTAGAACTACTCTTTCTTGTTCTGCCTCTCTAAACGGCCAACTGAAGACAACTACATTGCATTTAGTTCAACAAATCTTGCGTTAAAAATAGATCTAAAGTGAAAAGATAGAAACATAAAATAGGGTATGACTAAAATTGTTTCAAAGATCATATCAACATAAAAACAAGAAGACGGTACAATGAAATAAGTTCAGGTTAGAATGAGTACTTATAATCTAAATAAGTAGTGAGAAGGGATAAATGAGTTTCCTATCTTGCAAGTAAGATTTTCAATTTAAATGACAGTCTATGAACTTATTATATGAACTAGCGATAAAAAATAGGCAAAATGCATAGTTACCCCATCAACCTTTGAGTCAAATCCTTGTTACACACCCAACGAATACGGGTAAAGTTTTACACATTCAACCTTTTCCAAGTGTGTTTAAGACCCCCCAAACTTGACCAGCCCTACGGGTAAAACAACAACACAAAAGCGCGTGAAAGTATTTATTAAATAGTAGCTGACAATTATCAACGGTCCAGATTTGATCTTAATAGTTCTTTTAGACCTTAAATTAAAATGATTCTTCAACATTAAACCCGTTTGTTCTCAGCCGTTGTAGCCTTCGATATTTCTCCTCAGCCATTAGCTTCAAAACTTTTTATTCTTATTCTTCCTCAATCTTCTTTATCTTGTATAATTCATCTTTAAATTAGAGTGTGTTATCAATTTTGAACCATTTCTTTGAGTTTTCGCCCAAAATTAAAAAACTAGGGTTCTTGTTTAAGGCATAATTTTAAGCATATTTATCGATGTGGTGAAGAATTTTGTACTTATAATTTTATGGAGCATCGATAATCCTGGTCGTCGTTTCTATGGGTGTAGATTCTATGAGGTAAGCTTAGTATTAAAAATCTAGTTTAATTATTTTATTTTATTTTGAGTTTTTAACACTCAAATCTTCTTATTTCCAGAAGGACAGTGGTACGGGGTGTAAATTTTATGTATGGTTCGATCCTCCTACTCCGGGGCACTTAAAAGGTGTTATCTTGGGGCTACTTAAAAAGAAAAAGGCGTTGGATGCATTTGTGAAGGCAAGTAGAAATCAAAGAAATTGGAGGCAATTGATAAGTTTGGTGTTAATCGTAATTGTATTCAAGGTGATTATATTTGGCACCAAAGGCTGTTACATAATGTAAAAACCCGTAAAATGGTCTATGAACCATCTATCGTAGTAGTTAGGTTCTTTTCACCCTTGTTGCAAGTGTAATCCTTTTGTTTCGCCTTTGAAGTGTAATATTTTGTGTTAATAAAAGAAGCTTATTCTGACATAACTTTTGTTGATGGTGTTGGTAATGGCTGTGTGTTCATTTGCTAAGTATTAAAGTAGGATTCATCTATTTGTGCTTCAGCTGCAGCTAATGTAGCATCATTCATAATTGCAGTTTTTATATAGCTTGATGACATAGTTGCAACTTATGTTTTTAGCATTCATAACTTTTGCTTCAGCTGCAGCTATATCCACATGTCGTTCAATAAAGACTACCATAGCATATAACAGCTAAAAAAATTCCATCAAGATAATCACAAACTGCTTCCATTTCAAAAAGAAAGGTGTTCAACAATATTAAACATAACATATAATAGTTTTACATAGCAACCTTAACAGTTTGATTGCAGTTCTATTGTTCAAAAATTACACTAGACTTCAAAACAAACTTAGCATCACATAAACAACACAACATGCTAATTAGTCTTAGTCGGCTGAGAGGATGAGCTTGCTTGACTGAGGTTGGTATGGGATGCAGCAGCTCTTTGGAGTTGCCTTGTTGTAATAGATGGTTTTCCATTCCACTTGACACCTTTGGTTGGTTTGTAAGCATTGTTGGCTCACGAAATTGAATGGTTTTGAAGCTTGACAAAGGAACTTAAAGTTGAACCAGGTCCATCACTGGCGATATAGACACAGAGTTAAAGGCACGTGAGGTGCACATGCAGGAGATAAATGAAATATGCGAATTAAAGAGATATCTCGTGATAAAAAATATTTCAAGATAATAAGGAGAATAACTCCTTATTCAGTAAGAACAGAATCAAAGATAAGGAAGGATCGAGGAGTTGAGATTAACTAAAACTCTTCCACCAAGGAAGAGTAGCATTAGAACTCTAGTAAATCTCTCGTCTAATAATTCTATATATTGCAGATTGTTCTTATTGTACAGAGACACACAAAAAGCAGAAGCAACATAAGAATTGAGAGCAAAATCAACAAGGCAATTTTGCAAGCAGTTCGTGTGAGATTTAAGTGTGCAACTCTAAAGCTACTTGGAACAGCTAGAAGAATCAGTTCCAACTGTTGTCTTTTAGTCTAGTTTACTTGTAGTAGGGATTTCAATTTGTACCTTTTTAGCTTTATCTAGAAGCATTTGTAATAGATACTGAGTGTTCAAGTTATAGTTAACTTTGAGTTTGTCACAAATAGCTAGAGGCTAGTTTGCCACAAAGGGATTAGAGTTAATCCTAGGTTTACAAAGAGATTTTGTAAATGCTGTTTTTGGCTCAGTGATTTTAGTGGAGTGTTTGGAAAAATCCTACTGGAAAGTAGGCCATGATTTTTCACCTTTTGAGCCAGGTGTTTTCCGCATAAAATCCTTGTGTTCTTTATTTTCTGTATTTATTATTCCGCAAACAGTATAAGTGGAACACATAGAAGAACATGGCCCTTCTATAACTAGTGCACATGAAAATCGGAAACCACACAAATCACCCCCTCCCCCCCCCCCCCCCCCCCC
>ML411126.1:11412-27122 GCA_005239525.1 Nicotiana knightiana | reverse complement strand
GGAACCCACAAAAATCCCCCCCCCCCCCCCCCCCCCGCTTGTGTGGTATTGACGTTTTAGAACATCAATTAGTATCAGAGCAGGTTATCCTTGAAGAGGCTAACACCTTAGGAAAAGATCAAGATGAGTGCACCACCTGGGAACTGGGAAGGACAATCAACCGCTAGGCCTCCACTCTTCAATGGGAAGTACTACTCCTGGTGGAAGAACGGGATGAGAGATCATATAATTGGTGAAGACTATGAGTTATGGGACATAATTACTGATGGTCCTATGGCCACCATGAAGAAGAATGCTGAAGGAGTAGACGTGCCAAAGACAAGAGTTGACTGCACTCCTGAGGATTTGAGAAAGTGGGAAAAGAATGCTAAGGCCAAGAAGTGGTTTGTGTGTGGACTTGGTCCAGATCTGTACAGCAGAATTCAAAGTTGCACTACTACCAAAGAAATTTGGTACACTTTGCAAGTGGCTCATGAAGGAACTGCTCAAGTGAAGAGATCCAAAGGTACTCTACTATATTCTCAATAAGAGAATTTCTCTATGAAGAAAGGAGAGACCATTCAAGAGATGTACACTAGGTTCACTATATTGACTAAGGAACTGAAATCTCTTGGAAGGACTCTTCTTGAGGAAGACAGGGTTGAGAAGATTTTACAAGGGTTCTTCCAGTATCTTGGGAGAGCAAGCAATTCAAGAATCCAAGAACATTACAACTCTCAAACTGGATGAGCTAATTGGAAATCTTACTGCCTATGAACTTAGAAGGAAGATAATGAAGATGGATGTTCCCAAGAAAGAAAGGAGTCTGGCACTGAGAATCATTGAAGGAGCAGATCTGGAAGAAGATGAAATGGCTATGATCACCAAGGATTTCAAAAAATATCTTTTGAGGGGAAAGGGCTCCGCAAGAGGTGGAAACTACAACAAGGCAAGGGTACCGAAAAAATCAACTAATGAGGGCTGCTACAAATGTGGGAAGACAGATCATCACATCAAGAACTGCACTCAGTGGGAAGTTGAATGGAAAAAGGAAAGGTCTGAACGAAGGAACTGGAAGAAGGAACAGGTTCATCCCAAGAAAAACAAAGTATAAACAAAGGCTATGGTCGCTGCTTGGGGAGAAAGTTCAGATGAGGAATCAGATGATGAAGATGAAGATGAACAAACACTTATGGAAATTGGTGAATCAGATGAAGAATCTGAGGTGAGTATATTCCATCTCAAAGACAGGATTAAATTCATGTCCAAAGAAAAAATCTCCGAATTACTGCTAGAATTTATTGATGTATCTGAAGTAATTAATAAGGAAAAGGAACAGCTGTCTAAGGAGTGTGTAATTTTAAAAGCAAAGTGTAAAAACCTGGAACTCAGAGTAAGTGAGATTGTAAGTGAAAACACTGCTCTGAAGAACCAGGTTCATCCACTTGAGACAAATGTCCTAGAGTTAAAATCTGAAAATCTAAAACTGAAACTAGGAACCAGTAAGAAGATAGCTGACACTCTCAACTCGCCTTAGAAGAAAATGTAGGTAAACTAAAGTATGAGTTGTATAGGAAGGATGAACAGATAAGAATGTTGAAGGAGGAACTTGGTGAGGTCAAGCATGAACTAGACAGAACTTGTAAATGGAACAGATCCTCCGATGCTTTGACATGGCTACAGGAACATCATAGTAGCAATAAGAGAGGACTTGGCTTTGGGAATCAGCTGCCTAAATGGGATCCTAAAAGCAAGTACCTCACCCTTCCTGAGAACAAAATATGTACCCACTGTGGTAAGATTGGTCACTACAAAAGTGAATGCAATGCAAAAGAGTAGGCCAGTCAAAAGAATAAAAAATTTGTTCGAGGGAAGAAGTGGTTACCAAATTGGGCTAAAAAGAATTTAATTCATCCTTTTGCTTATAGAAAGAGAATCAAACTAGTTTGGGTTCCTAAGACTAACCCCTAATTTTCTTTTGTAGGTTCAAGTGAAAGGAAGTAGCCAAATATGGTACATGGATAGTGGCTGATCAAAACACATGATTGGCAATAAGGACCAGTTCCTTTAACTTGAAGACCTCAACGGAGGAAATGTCTCCTTTGGAAATGGAAATAAAGGTGAAATAATTGGGGTTGGTAAGGGGAAAAGAGTGAACAATATATACATCATAGATTTGTCCACACTTTCAGAAAATGAATTAACATGCTTAAGTGTGCTGGACAGTTTTCCCCTCCTTTGGCATAAGAGACTTGACATGCAAGTCTGAGTCAACTTAACAAACTAGTCTCTAAGGACTTAGTGATAGGTATGCCTAACATTAATTTCAAGGAAGACAAAGTCTGTGAGGCTTGTGCAAGGGGAAAGCAGGTAAGATCTTCTTTCAAAAGCAAGAAAGTGGTAAGTACCACCAGATCGATGGAACTAGTCCATATGGATCTTTGTGGTCCTATGAGAACCTTAAGCAGAGGTGGTAAGAGATATGTAGTGGTTCTTGTTGATGACTATTCAAGATTTACCTGGACATTGTTTCTAACATCTAAAGATGATGCATTCGACATGTTTACTTCCTTTGTTAGAAAAATTCAAAAACAATTAGGAAATCAACTTGCATCAATTAGGTCTGATCATGGCACTGAATTTGAAAATGCTAAATTTGCTGAATTTTGTGATGAGCATGGCATAGATCACAACTTTTATGCTCCTAGAACTCCATAACAAAATGGAGTAGTTGAAAGAAAGAATAGGACACTTGAAGATATGGCTAGGACTATGCTTCATTCTAGTAAACTACCTTATAGCTTCTGGGCAGAAGCTATTAATACTGCATACTATATCATAAACAGGTGTATAACTAGACCACTTGTAGAGAAGACTCCATATGAGTTACTTAAAGGGAGAAAGCCAAATATATCCCACCTTAGGGCTTTTGGTTGCAAGTTTTTTGTGCACAACAATGGTAAAGACTCCCTAGGTAAGTTTGATCCCAAAAGTGATGAGGGAGTATTTTTGGGATATTCTTCACATAGTAAGGCTTATAAAGTCTATAACAAAAGAATTATGTGTGTTGAAGAAAGTGCGCATGTATTTTTTGATGAAACTAACATTCTTTCTGAGAGATAGGAACAAAAGGATGAAGAAATTGGGCTGGTCAGAAACTCAGTCCAAACTGGAGCAACACTGGAGGAAGGAACAGGTGATGGAATAGGTTTATCCCTCCCTGGAAACATAACAGTGGGAATTGAACAAATTAATTTCCAAACCTCATTGGAACTTGGACCTGATCCTGTTCCATAACAACAAAACACTGAAGGAACTTCAAGGAGTAACAGTTGGTTGTGAACCATATAGATATCAAAGTTCTCACCCTGTTGAGAACATTATCATTGATCCAACCTCTGGAATCAAAACCAGATCCTCTTTGAAGAATCTGTGTGCTTTTGATGATTTCCTATCTCTTATTGATCCTAAAAATATTGTTGAGGCTTTGCAGGATGCAGACTGGGTGAATGCAATGCAAGATGAACTCAAACAATTTGAAAGAAGTCAAGTTTGGCATCTAGTACCAAGACCCTTGGATAAATAAGTAATTGGAACAAAATGGGTCTTCAGAAACAAACTTGATGAAGATGGAACAGTTACAAGAAACAAGGCAAGATTGGCGGTTCAAGGATACAGTCAGGAGAAAGGCATAGACTATGATGAAACCTTTGCTCTAGTGGCAAGGCTGGAAGCAATAAGACTCCTCGTAGCCTTTGCTGCTGACATGGAATTCACCCTTCACCAGATGGGTGTAAAGAGTGCCTTCCTAAATGGCTATCTAAAAGAAGATGTGTTCATCAAGCAACCTCCAGGGTTTGAGAACAAGGAGAATCCTGATCATGTGTACAAACTTGACAAAGCACTATATGGACTCAAGCAAGCTCCTAGAGCATGATATGAAAGGTTATCAAAGTTCTTGCTTGAGCATGACTACAAGAGAGGTAAAATTGATAGTACTTTATTCTTAAAGGAAAAAGGTAAAGATCTCTTGGTAGTTCAGATATATGTAGATGACATAATCTTTGGAGCAACCACTGAAAAGCTAAGTAAAGAATTTGCTAAACTAATGGGGAGTGAATTTGAAATGAGCATGATGGGTGAGCTTAATTTCTTTTTAGGCTTACAACTTAAACAAAATTCAAATAGAACTATGATCCATCAGCAAAAGTATGTGAAAGAGTTGCTTAAAAGGTTTAAAATGGAATATTCCAAAGAAATTTACACTCCTATTGCAACAACCACTAAACTAGATGTAGATGAACCCGCTTCATCTGTTGATCAAAATTTGTATAGGGGAATGATTGGTTCACTGTTGTATTTCACTGCTATTAGACCTGACATTGTTTTCAGTGTAGGACTTTGTGCAAGATTTCAGGCGAATCCAAGAGAATCCCACCTAACTGCAGTAAAGAGAATCTTGAGATACTTAAAAGGTACCACTGATCTATGTCTTTGGTATCCAGAAGGTAAACTTTAATCTTGTGGGATATGTTGATGCTGATTATGCAGGTTTTCTAGTAGAAAGAGCACCTCTGGTATGGCACATTTTCTGGTCTCATGTCTTGTGTCTTGGGCCACTAAAAAGCAGAATTTTGTAGCTCTATCCACTACTAAGGCAGAGTATGTGGCTGCATCTTCATGTTGTGCTCAATTATTGTGGATTAAACAGCAACTGCTAGATTTTGGAATCGATGTTGAATGCATCCCTATCTTTTGTGATAACACTAGTGCTATAAGTATGACAAAACCCCGTTCATTATAAAAGGACTAAAGCACATAGATGTTAGACATTATTTTTTAAGGGATAATTATGAGAAAGGATTGATCTCTATTGAATTTTGTGCTACTGATAAACAGATTGCTGACATCTTTACAAAAGCATTAAGTAGAGAGCATTTTGAAAGGAACATGTTAGAGTTAGGGATGATTAAGTTCACCTAATTGAACCAGTTCATAATGTACATGAAAAAAAAGGGAAAACTGAAATAAGAAAATAAATTTGGCTAGAAATTCTAAAATTTGTGTAAATAATCAGATTAATCGTTGCTCAGTCTCATGCTGTAAATAGCATACTCTCTTGCCATGTTTTGAAATGACTCATTGGTTACTAATGATGTTTTTCTCTATTTTTTAAAATTGAGGCTTGATCAAGAGGATTCTAACACGATGAACCTGGTTCATCAGTGCTGATTCATCTGAAAGGCGAGGTATGTGTTCTCTACTATACACACTTTGAAATATTAATAGTTAATCATGAGCAGAGCTCGAACTAATCAAAATATTTTCACAATCTATCCTTATCCCATTTTTGAACCAGTTCCGTCAACACTAAGACTCCAATTAAGACTAGACCGCCTAGAATCGAGGGAAGCAGTAACCGTCATTGATCAGTTGCAGAGGTGATAAGACCTCTATTTGACCCAAAAAGGCTGTCGTTATATATTAATTACCTCCTCCTTTTAAAAACACCCCATCATCACCTCTGAAATTACTCACCAACTCTATAACCGTCAAAACCCTTCAATCTTCCTTGCCCTCATTATCAATCCATAATCTTATTCTTCCATCTTAAATCAAAGAGGATTAATCCTTCGGACAACCCTGGTTCTCTACCACCTGTTACTCCATCTTCGACCTCTTCAACACCTCCACCACCTAGTCCTACTCCGTCTCAACCAAGTTCCATTATTCCTCAACCTAGCCCTAGTCTAGAACCCAAAAAAAGACGGTTAAAATGCTCGCCAGGAAAACAGTGGCTACAAGTTCTCTCGCGATAAAATTGAATGCCAAATTACAAGCTAGTCAGGTTCAAGAATCAAACAATTCCAGTGATTCATTCAAATCAGCTACTGAGGAAGCAGCAGGATCATCTTATTCTGAACAGGTATCATCTGTACCAAATATCGCCTCTGAGAATGTGTCTGAAATAGTGGAGAACTTAGATGGTTGGGTATGTGAAAAATGTGGAGTTTCCAGAAGTAAGACGAAGAAGTCGTAAAAATAAAATTGGGGAAGAAATAGAGAGAGAGGGAAGTCGGAGTGAAGCAAGGGGAACAGGGGAAGAAACTACTAGATTGTTTATAGGTGGTACTGAAACAGTAGTATTAGAAGAGGGAGCCAAGGAGTCAGGGGGAACTAAATCAAGTGAAGCGATTGAGGGATTAGTACATTTAGGAAAATCTACAAATGAACCTAGTTCATCCATTGAGGAGACATTGGCAGATCTTATGAAGAAGTTAGGAGAGAGTTATAAACCAAAGAAGAAAAGGACTCCAAAGACTAAGGGGTCGGAAACTGCAGGAGCAAGTAAGAAGAGAAAAGTCACTCCATTTGCTGGTTCTGAAACTCCTCTTCCAAGAGGAAGAACCACAAAAAGTGCACTTAGGCAGAGCGAGGAGGAGTTACAAAAGGCTTTGAAGGAAAGTAAGATAAAGAGAGCTGAGAAGGGAAAGGAGAAAATTGCTGAGCCTGTAGAGGCTGTGGAGATTGAGCAGATGGAACTGGTCCATCAAGATGATCAAAGGGCAGAAGTTGAGGTGCTGACCCCCAAACCAAAGAAATACGAGACTTCTTCAAAGAAGTCTGCATCTGTGTCTGCTACACCCTCAACTATAGACAAGAGAACCAGGCCGACAGTAAAGTCAAAGAAAGTTCAAATTGATGAAGAGGAATATCGGAGTGCTGATGAAGAAGATGAGACTGCTGGAGATAAGGACAATTTGACTAAGTTTGGGAAGCGCACCATTTTGAAGGGGAGATTGCTGAAAGATTTGGAGGAATCTGGAATGGTCTATCTGATGGATAAGCTGGAGGTGCAGGGCTGGAAGGACATGGTCCTTTAGCTAGATGGGAGGTTGGCCAGAAGTGAGATAGTCGAGTTCATGGACAATATTGTATTCAAGGACGGTAGGGTCTCTAGCCAAGTGAAGGGGACCAAAATTTCATTTGATGCCATAGAATTAGGAGAAGTGCTTGGCATCCCGTCTGAAGGATGTGATGATTACACCAGGCAGAGATGGCCCGACTTGGATGCTCTTCCCAGTGCTTTACACATCACCAGAAGGATCTGTGACAATGAAGAGGAGGTTGAACCAAGGGTGGTCTACAAAAGTGAGATGACGCCTCCTCACAAGGTGGTGTTTGAGTTCATTAACAAGTGTGTACTGCCAAGGCAGGAGAGAAGGCACATAGAAAATTACATGGACTTAGTTCTCATGGAGTTCCAAGACAGTGGAAAGAAGATCAACTGGCCTTACTTCATTTTCCAGCTCCTGGACAGGGTGCTAAACGGTTTCAAGGCTCATGCCATTCCTTAAGGATTCATCCTCACAACTGTACTTGCTCACTATAAGGTGCCTCTGAAGAAGGCAGAAATGGCTACAATCAAGGATCACTTTGACAAAAACACTCTTCTGGCCTGCGACTGTGCCGTCAATGTTCCTGAAAATGAACCCGGTCATCCAGGAAGACCCCGGTGAATAGAAAAGTCAGAGCACTTGTGTAGGAGGGTGGGGCTAAGGATACAGAAATTCTTAGGCTGAAGAATGCCTGGTTGAGGTTGAACATGAGAAGGATGCTCTCAGAACTGAGCTTGCCAAATAAAAGGAGAAGAATGAGGGGATTCTTAATGATATGATATCTCTTATCCAAGCTAAAAACCCAGCCTCCACCTTTTCCCAGCCTTAGTAGTCCAGCCCGTCTTCGACTTTCAGTGACCCAGATTAGGGATTTTTCTTGTTTCTTTTGCTCATGATGTTAACTATTTTTGTTTCTTCTTGTGGATTGTGGTTGAACAATGCTTCTATCAATGAATTTTGTTGCTTTTGCTCTTAATCTTGTTTCATTTTCTTTGATAGATTGCATTCTTGGTTTCCTATTGATAATTAATCCATGATTGCACTTGCAGTTGCACTTTCTAAAAATTGAAACTTTTCGATGATGTCAAAAGAGGGGGAAATGGTCATATATGGTCATGTACTATTCTGAACATGTGATATTTATAACCTAATGAGCTTGGTTCTTTTATTATAAATGCTAAATATTCTAAAATGTGTTAATGTTGGATTAAGTTGGTTATAGGCCTAAGCACAGAGTTTGTCATCATCAAAAAGGGGGAATTTGTTGGCCCGCGAAATTGTATGGTTTTGAAGCTTGACAAAGGAACTTAAAGTTGAACCAGGTCCATCACTGGCGTCATAGACACATGTAGAGTTAAAGGCACATGAGGTGCACATGCAGGAGATAAACAAAATATGAGAATTAAAGAGATATCTCCTGATCAAAAAGATTGCAAAATAATAAGAAGAATGACTCCTTATTCAGTAAGAATAGAATCAAAGATAAGGAAGGATTCGAGGAGTTGAGATTAACTAAAACTCTTCCACCAAGGAAGAGTAGCATTAGAACTCTAGTAAATCTCTCGTCTACTAATCCTATATATTGCAGATTATTATTATTGTACAGAGACGCACAAAAAGCAGAAGCAAAACAAGAATTGAGAGCAAAATTAGCAAGGCAATTTTGCAAGCAATTTGTGTGAGATTTAAGTGTGCGACTCTAAAGCTACTTGGAACAGCTAGAAGAATCAGATCCAACTATTGTCTTTTAGTCTAGTTTACTTGTAATAGGGATTTTAATTTGTAACTTTTTTGCTTTATCTAGAAGAATTTGTAATAGGTACTGAGTGTTCAAGTTATAGCTAACTTGGAGTTTGTCGCAAATAGCTAGAGGCTAGTTTGCCACAAAGGGATTAGAGTTAATCCTAGGTTTACAAAGAGTTTTTGTAAATGTTGTTTTTGGCTCAGAGATTTTAGTGGAGTGTTTGGGAAAATACTACTGGAAAGTAGGTCGTGATTTTTCACCTTTTGAGCCAGGTGTTTTCCACGTAAAATCCTTGTGTTCTTTATTTTTTGTATATATTATTTCACAAACAGTATAGGTCGGAACACATAGAAGAACCTGGTCCTTATATAACTAGTGCACGCTAAAATCGGATACCACATAAATCACCCCCCCCCCTCTTGTGTGGTATTGACGTTTTAGAACATCAGGCGCACTCTCGAATATGAATAGAAGACCTTTTCTGACCATTTGTAACCACTCTTTGAATACCACCACCAGACTGCCAAGAAAAGGACTTGATTAATAATAATCACAACAAAGTGCATAAGTTGAAATTGTGCAACACTTATAGAAAAATACTTAAATCCAGAGCCATCTTGGAATAGTCCAAACCTAGAGCTGACCCTACCTCTTCCAGTCCCTCTTCCCCTATCATAACCAGTAGCCGGAACACTTTTTCTGCCCCTGCCTCTTCCAGTTGAATTATGTGCAACATGTGTAGTTTGTGTTGTAGTAGAACTTGTAGTAGGAGTGGAACTTGTAACAGGAGTAGAACTATTTTGAGTTTTCCCTCTTGTGAAAGAAGCATTTGCAAGAGTAGAACCTCCAGGTCTTGGATCCTTGGAGCATACTCTTTTGTTGCGTCCTTAACCACCAATATTTGAGCAGCTCATTTCCATACCCCTCCTTGATAACTTGCCAGATTTAGGATGTTCTGTTTCTTCTCTTCTCCTCTTATCTTGGGTCTGCCAGGCATCTTCTTAATTGGTGGAGGCTCAATGGGTGGATTGGTAGATGTTGGCCACATTATCATGCTAGGCACTGGTTGGATAAATGTCGAGTATGCTTTCAGGTAAGTTGATTTATGGTACCAATGGGATATGTAATTAAGAAGCGCAATATCTTTGAAGTGCATTGCAGCAATTGCATTAGCACAAAGGATACCCTTAAGCATCCATGACTTGCAGTTGCATGTTTGATTTTGCATATTTACACAATGCTTATATGGATCATCCTCAATCTCATAGCCAATATCACCATTCCACCTGATAGTACAATTCATTGAATGAGCCATGTTTTCTTGAAACACTTTCATAGCAATGGGGGATATATCACATATCCATGTGTTTGCAAACTCCCTCATCTTCCCTACCCTCTCCATCATCTTCACTCTTATTTCTTCCAACATTGTGATAATTGTCTTATATCTCTCAGATAGTATCTATGCATTAAAGTTTTCACACATGTTGTTGTCAATTACATCACACTTAATATCACAGTTGAAGTATGATCTTACCTAGGTTTCCTTATTATAAGAGAACAGACTCTCACATATCCCATTACCAAGCTAGTTCAGCTTATCCATTTGGATATTCAATTCAACAACACATGATGATCTTGCACACCTCCAGAAGCATTTTCTTCCTCAACACTTCCTTGCACTCCCCAAACTCTTCATGTACATCAGAACCATATTGATTATCATCATGAACATCTACATCAACTCCATCACGCTCAGACTCAGATGAATTATCAAAATCTGAGTCATTCTCCTCATCAAGCTCACCTTCATCATCTTCCTCTATTTTTCCCTCTTCAACAGGTTCTCCCTATTCAACAACAGGTTCTCTCTCTTCAAAAACAGGTTCTCCCCCTTGTTCTTCTAATTTTATAGTGACTTTATCATTCTCACTATTTTTCCTACCAACCCCTGGCCCAGTAGCATTTATGTCAACAACCATTAATGGGGTAGCATGTGTGACATAAATATCTAGGGTATCCCCATCCTCCAATTCATTTGAAATGTCTAATATATCCTTATCAGCTAGTACATTTATCAATTTATCAGTTCTGTCCATGGGACAAATATACAGTTCAGCAACATCTTTTAACCTCATTTGATTAATGTAGTCCATAAGCTCAAAAAGTGATAACCTATCCACATCTACATCTAATTTCAATAACTGATTACACCCCACATAACGAGCAAAAGTACCTGGAACTAACATCCCATCATGATACCATTTTAATGTAATCAATTTAAAAGATATTTTTCCTGCAAAAGGGGGCAAAGCAGTAATGAATAAAGAAATAAAAAGCTACACTTAAAGCCAGATCAGTAATGAATAAAGAAATAAAAAGCTAAATATAAAGCAAATCAGTAAGGAATAATGAAATAAAAAGCTAAACATAAAGCCAAAGCAATTCACAATATTAAAATCATGTGTAACAATAAAGAACCAAAAAAAAACTAACTTTAGACACCATTTACAAAGAGTCGAATACAACAAACAATAAAAATCATTTAAAAAGCAGAAAAATGAGAAACAGAAAGTTACATTGAGAATGACAACGGATTCCCCTTCAAAAAAGTACAAAACCCTAAATCGACTAAACATAAATAACAAATAACAAAACCCACATACACTAGAGCGGATAAAATGTACATACCTCGCCTGAAGGACTTGAAATCAATCGCTTGTGAATGGTATAATTATCCGACGCAGATCATATCCACATGCACTAGACGGATCTCCTTTGATGGTTTCAATGGAAGAAGAAAGAAGAGTCGAGAACTGGGAAATTTGTTTTGGGGTTATTATCACTTAGGCTTTCAATTGGAGTGGGTCGGGTCGGGTAACATTTTATTCGTTTATTTAACAGATGGGTCGGTTACTTTAATAGTCAATGATAAGTCAAGCGCATGTAATATACCCTATGAATTATTAAAAAGGCTGATCAAGTTTGGGGGTCTTAGACACACTTGAAAAAGGTTGAATGTGTAAAGTTTTACCTGTGTTTGTTGGGTGTGTAATATTGATTTGACTCAAAGGTTGACAGGGTAACTATGCTTTTTGCCTAAAAAATATTAACCATATGTGTTGTTCTATGAAATAGTTCAACAAATTTAGAGGAGGCTATGATTGTCTTCAACTTGTTACAATCAAATATTTATTATTAAATAATATCTAATTTTTATTTGCAAAGTAAAAATGATATGACTGCAAGAAAAGAATTTGCTTCGAGGTTATGAAAAACATTACCTAATTATTATTTTTTCTATATCTTTCTATGAGTTACTATTGTTATATTTGAAGTTTATAAATGGCTCTAGATTTTATGATTTTGAAACGAATATGTTTGAGATTTTCAGCTCCTATAATACATTTTTAATATATTCTGTTGCTTCCATCCATCATTGACTCTAAATCAATTACTTACATGTTTCAAATATAATCTTTGGTGTAGGGTGCCTTATGAATTTAGATAAAGTATACTTCATTGGATAGGAACATCAGAATTTTCAAGAGTTTTGGATGGTAGGATAACGAAATACGCGACATTTCAGGAAACTTGTATTGCTTTCACAGAGGTTAGAATTAAGGAAGGAGCTCAGTTTCGAACCTGCTTACTTGGCTTCTCATCCTATTTCTTTGGTACCAAAGTGTTCTTTTAATTTACAATTTCAATTTGATCAAATCATCTAAAATCTGCTTCGAATGATCTCAAATTTAAAATAAAGCTTTCAAGTTTCAAATACCAACACAAATAATCGCAAATCACCAATTTAGTTAGATAATACAAATAAAAAAGATTCACTTTATTTCTTCAACACTTTCTAAGATCAAAAATACAGTTTTAAACTTTTTACAGTAAATTACTAAATAAGTGTTTAAACTAAAAACATAAAAATAAATTATCAACATTCAAACGATTTTAACAATAATAAATCAATGTCTTTCTATATTCGGAGACGGGTCAAAAATACCCTTCTACTATTGAATATTGTTTATACTTACCCTCTGTTATACTATTTGGTCTGATTTGTCCATGTTGTCTTACTATTAAACATATTTACCCCTTGGTTTAACGAAGGGGACACGTGGCGGCCTTCTAAGCATATTTAACCCTCCAACCCATGAGCCATAGTGATTACCTAATATCCATAGCCTTAAACCCGAACCATTCCAAGACTTAAATAACGAAATCTCCTCCTTTCTCTATATCTCATCTCCTTCTTCCAAAATTAAGTGCTTACAAATTTCTTAACAAATATATCTTTTCGTTTCACCAAAAAAATTATTCAACATTTCCGCGTTTATTATATTGTCTTCATATCCAAATCACAAATCACCAAAAAATATTGGAAAATTCCAAAAGAAAATTTTATTCCTTCTGTGTTGGTTTTTCAAATATGCTTGTAAAAGGACTTGTTATATTCGAAGTTGAAAAGGTTGCTTGAGAATTGACTACACAGTGATTTTGAAAGAGATCGGAGGTGCAAATTTTGAACTCTTTGTTATTCGAGTTCGTCGTTCCCCTCCTTAATTCTGAAAAATTTTCAAGTTAAAAGTCACGGGTGTGACTATTGGGTGCTAGAACATCCGAATTGGTTTGATTGTTTGGATCTGCTCTATTGTGCTAGCAACTTATTTGAATAACTAAGTAAAAGAAACTGAACTCCTACTGCTGGGTTGTTAAGTTATCGCAAGGAAAAAAAAATAATCGAAATATTAAATTATTCTACTGATATTATTGTTAGCAATTAAGCTTGACTTGTTAATACGCTGCTAAAAAATTTCATTTTGAAGCTTCAAGCTTCTTCGTCCATGTGGGCCTTTGAATCAAAAATTCGACACTGTTTCGGCGGTTTGGAGTTCGAAAAATCTTATATAATATGATATTTGTGTTTACCTAACGATTATCTACTGAATTAAGGTGAAAATTGAAGGGGGAAAAGCAAGAACTGCCCGCAATTTTACAACTTTTAGCTCATGTTCTTCGGTGCTACTTGTCACACCTCCTTTTTCACCTGTAAGGGTGGATAAGGGAATTTTTTCATTATAAGTGACATTATTCGATTTTGGGATTTATTTATTTGTTTTCATAGTCGCCACTCGAATTTTTTACGGTGTTCTGAGACACCATTTATTTTTAAATATTCCAAATCGAGGAAGATTTTTTACTCTGTTTAAAATGTCTGCGAACCAGAAATTCGGATAAGGAATTCTGTTAATCCGGGAGAAGGTGTTAGGCACTCCAAAATTTCGTGGTTCTAGCACGGTCGTTTATTGATTTACACTTGGTCTAAATTATTTAATTAATGATTTTAATACCTATGTACATTTTACATTTTTACCGCTTTTAATTATTCAATTATTTATTTTTGAAAATTATATTAAGATGGGTTACGCGTACGTATACCTGTTTAGCTTGGTGTGTCAAAAATCATGTCACACGTACGTATACACAATTCATGACATTTGGTTTATTTAAGGAAAATAGTCAAAGTCGCGTGAACGCGAACCTCGGTTTTATTTTGAAAATTAGCACTTAAATAATGTTACGCGTACGTGTACACAATTTGTCATGCTTAATTATTTAAGAAAAAGTCCAAAGTCGCGCCAACACGTACCTTGTTTTTATTTTGAAACATCGGTGCTTAAATCATGTCACGCGTACGTGTACATAATTACGATAAATTATTTACTAATGCGCACCTAAAGCAAATTACGGTGTCATGATTCTGTTATCCTAAAATTTGAGATTTGCATGACCATGAATAATTAAGAAATAACTATGTATTACCCTCAGTATCAACGTATGAGTATCCAGAATTCAGGAGCTAATTCATTTCATCGTTGACCTTATTAAAAAAATAAGAAAATTCAATGACAATCACTCGCAAAAGTTACTTCTCGAAATTTCAACATTAAGTAGTGTTTGTAGATTAGAGCCAGTAAGTCTTAAACAGTTGGTTTATATCTGTTTGTATTCGATCTCAGCATTCTTACTTAAATCTTTCGTATATGAGAATTTCAATAGCAAACAGTTTGAGTATGAACTTATAAGAATTTACTAAGTGTTTGATGAACAATACAGACGGCAAACATGATAATATGTGGTTACTAACATGATGAACCAGTGCAGAACAACAATAGAAATAAAAAAATGACACGGATTAACAACTAATTCCAATCAAAAGAAAACTCAAACCAATGTCATTAGTATCAATTAGTTATTAACATATAAACAACAACAAACAGATCTAATAGTCAAAAGCATGATTCTAGCAAACTCAATTTCAGCACCATAAAAACTATATAGTCATACAAACTCATTACATTTAGAGATATATAAGAACATTTACCTTGAACTTCAAACAAGAAGAAGGAAATGAACTTCAGATTTTTTTTCTTCGTTCCTCCTTTCTAATCTTTTCGTTCTTTTCTTTCTTTTTTTTTCTTGCCCGTCAGTTTTTCTTCTTTTTTTCTTTTTTCCCAATGTGTTCTATTTATATGTGGGGTGTCTTGTATAGTATAACTTATGGGTGAATTAATATTGAGAGGAGTGGGAGAAGTGGAGAAGAGATGTGAAGGAGTGGGGGTGAGGCATGAGTGAAGTGGGGAAGTGGAGAAGTTGGATGTTATTATTATTTTTTTTTGTATATAAAACTTACTTTTAGATTTAAAGAAAACTATGAGGGTGTTTGGATGGGCTTAAAAGCTGGTTTGGCCAGCTTTTAAGTACTCTTTTATTAAATGGAGTGTTTGGCAACAAAAAAAAACTAAAAAATGCTTAAAATAAGCCTAAAGCAAGAAGTTGGTTGATCCCAACTTTTTTATTTTGGCTTAAAAGCCATTTTAGTTTGACCAATAAAATTACTCTTTTGTCCCTTATAAGTTTTTATAATATCAAAATTATCATCAGTCAAAGAAACTATTAAAATTTCTTCTTTTTCTTTCTACACTCCTCCCCACCCCTCGCCCCACTCCCGCACAAGAAAAAAAAAATTTACTTTTTTTTATTTTTAAATTTTTGTTTTTCTTCTGTACCCCACACCCCCC